>JABFPN010000771.1:0-38517 GCA_022817305.1 Leptoteleia sp. ZL-2020
TATATATATATATTTGTGAAACATACATTTTGAGGACGCAAAAAGTGATGGAACATACATTTTGAGGACTTTTTTCGATTTCGAGGACGTCCTCAAAATAGTTACACATGAAACAGTAATTTTGAGGACGCCCCCGACCAACACGGCCTTGGTTCCCGTGTTGTTAGTTTAGTTAGATTTTAAAAAAATAGATGTCGCGGGGGCATATGTTCTTCACTAAGAATTTTCTATTGGTCAATTTCAAATTTTTCACAAAAATTAAGACATTACAACATAATATAATATTCAGGAGTGTAAATTGTGGATGAATTTGTGGGTGCGTTCCCGAAATGTGCATTTCATGAGTCTATATATATATATATATAACTATGAATACTACAAACGAGGTTCATCATCCGATTTTTACGAAACGCTGAAACTGCAGGTCTAGATCATTAAGATATTGCAAATTATAATTTTAGATTTATTAATAATGTGCATCGTGAGGGAAAAGAAAAATGTTTTAGTATTATTTTCTTTAGTTAAAATAATATTTATGATTCGTGTATAAATGCAAACAAAATAATGTAGAATAAAAGAAGTAAATATAGGGAAGTGGAGAAGTTAAAAAATGAAAGAAAGAGATATTAATGAAGAAGCATTGACGAAAGTTTTTCTTTTCCTTCGGTGGTTGATTCTTGACGATAAAGTTCATAATTTTTCGTAGTAGGGAATAAAACCGTGTTATTTATTTTATTCAGGTCGGGCGAATCACACACGCATTAACACGCAGACGTACTACGTCGAGCGATTTTCTCGCCACAGTGGTGAATGGATTTTATTATAATGCGGGTGATCTTATATGAGATAAATCCTTATAAATAAAAAGGAACCTCTTGTATAACACTACTCTGTGCAATAGGCTTATCAAGTGTGCAATACTTTTTGAAACAGAGGCACGCAGAGTCGGAAACAAGGTTACCGAATTCGCGTTGTCGGAAGTCGATGTTTTTGCGCTTTCATTATTTTATTTTTCCACTGTGGTATTAATTGTACATGTATATTTTAAGTCTACGACAAATACTTTTATAGAAGTTAGTACTTTCAGTAATAATAAAAGTATGCTCTAATGTATTTCATAATTAACTGAAGTAATTATTACAATTAATTATTTCAGTCAAATTTGGTTCCAATTGTGACAAATACTTCTGTTCCCAAGGTTGAGATTAAATTAGATTTAGGAGATATTTATAATTATTTTATTTGTAAGTTTAACAATTTTTAATTGTATATTCACAATTTTAAAAAAATTTGAAAGTGAAGTGTCTTTATATTGAGTACTTTGAGTTACAATGTTTTACTACTTAATTTGAAGAATTTAAATTTTACCAAAAATGTAAACATATTCTTCAAAATTTTATCATTTGTATGTGTATATGAGTACGTAAACTGTATGAGGACGTATAATGGTCCATTCAATTTATATTAATTTTACTATAGTTATTTACATAATTTATTATATATTATATCTTTTACATGTATCATATTTTTTATAATATTGTTACATTTCGAGAAAACAAAAATTGTTTGGAAAAAAGAAATTTAAGTACTCAAAATTATTACCAAATTATTCATTAGAGGCCTAATTTCAATTAAGAAAAGAGTTTTTTTAAAGGTATAACCATAATGATATAATAATAGTTATTTAAAACTGTTTTTACGAATGTATTTATGTACATACAAGCCATATTGTTTATTTAATTTAATTATTTAGTTGTAGCAATTTTACTCATAATAGTAATAAAAAATATTTACTAAAAGTTAATGTTATAACAGAACTATTTGTCTGTGTGTTTGAACATTCCAATTTTCAAACTTCTTTACGAAGTCTGATATATTTCCATCATATATATATATATATAATTTTCTAGATAATTATTTTCATCCAAATTTATTAAAACTAATTTTATATTAACCATAGTTCTTCTTTTAAAAATATCTCAAAATTAAGCTTCTGTTTACAAAACTTTTATGTGAAAAAAAAAATAGAAATCCAAAATGAATAAAATATTACAAATCAACAATAATATTCGACTTCCTAATTGTGATTCCGAAACCTTGTCGACGAAAATCACAATTCACACCAAAAGAGGAAATCCAACTCATGCGCATCCTTATCGTGAAGATGTACAAATAAGAAGTTCTGTAAAAATACAACAAACTAGTGTAATCTTAAACAAATCGGTGCTCCTTAAAAGATTCTACAAAAAGAAAAAAAATAAAAATAAAAGAGAAATATAACCAAGGAGGGTTGCCTTGTTCCATCAAGATCGCCAGTGGCTTTGAAATAGATATTTTTCATTTAAGGCACATTTGGAAAAGACACCGTCCCTGGTAAATCGCACTCGGAAGTATTCAAAAGAATCAATAAAAGTAATGCAAAACAAACTTAAGCGAAAGAGCGAAAGAGGAGTCGAGTAATAAACTTACAAAAAAGAAGTAAACAAAAAAAATGTCGACGTGACGCTCCAAGTCCAAAGACAGTGTTAATTTGTTAAAAGCTCTTTGGACTTACGAGACGGATCTGAACATTATTAATTAAAGAAAGGTCTTTATACGTGGTTATGAAAAAAAAGTTATAAATGTTGTATGAGAATGTTATTATTGTTATTATTGCATTTGATGGATCAATGAATGAAAGCGCGAAAGATTAGCCGAATTTGTTGTACGGGAAATGTGCGTAGTTTATTGCGAGATTTATAGAATAATTCAAGTATTACATATATTTGCGAATCGTAGAGCGTGAATTTGTATTTTCGAAAAGCTCGCCTCCTTTAGCTTCATTCATTTCGATGGTCTATGATGCGAATGACTCAGCACTGGGCGATCTTACGATCAATCTAATTTCTTTAGCTTTTGTTGTTCAAAATAGTAAGCAAATATATGAATAAACAATTATATACTTATATCTAAAATCTTTTCAACAATCGCGCAGCAGGGTATTAGACTTAATTAGACGTTTCTAAGAAAATTTGAATGCACCTTAATGCCCAGCTATATCGAGAGAAATATTTTTAACAATGATAGGACGTGCCAAATTGTTAAATCAAATATCATAAACTGTAAAAGTGTATCAAAAGGTTGTGTTACATTACATTTCATTACGACAATTCTGCGAGTCAGAATGTTGCCAAAAGTTAAATGCGTATATAATGTATAACTTAATAATCAAAATGTAAAGATTGATTTATCTTTCTTTCTTTCTTTCTTTCTTATTCAGATCGCTCAGTTCCGAGTATACTAAATCATATCAGCGGTCTTAGCGTTTTCGAGATTATTGCGAACGTAGCTACACTTTCAGGCATGCATATTTTAAACACGTTAAATTCATCTTACATAAAATATTTAACAAGGATCAAAAATAATATCCGTTTATTATGAGATACCCAACAAAAAAGCAATGATCAAACGCTACATTTACTATTTTTACACGAATTCATCATTATGTTTCGCAGGTATCATTATTTATTAAATCTTCTTGATATTTTTATAAGAATCATCGAGGCTTAATAAAGGCCCCGGCGTCATAGTTTTACAATACATTGCAGACTGAAACTAATTAAACGTTTCTTATTACTTTAACTTAAGTTTTCAGATTCAACTATAATAAGAGAAATGCATAATAAACGATGGCACTCCTTATGTGTCTTCTATATTTTTCTACACAGAACAAATTATATACAATTATAGTTTTTCGTAGTTCAAGATATCTAAATTTCTAAGATTCATATCTATAGTTTATAAAATCTGCAAAAAATTTTGTTAAACCTTTTTCCTAATAATTTGAATGTTATGTATAACCGAAATAGAAAATTATACAGGGCAATATATTTGAGCAATAATTTCCTAAATATGTTGAAAACACTAACGATTTTAACATTAGACATGTACAGTTCAATATTATGAATGCAGTTATAATTGCACAAGTATTACAACAATTTTCGGTCTGGCTGGTACAAGTCACTTCTAACTGTTATTCCATATTAATTTAAAAAAGACTTTATTTTTAATTGAACATATATTTTCATTCTGCAAAAATTGACAAGAAATAAATCTAGATATTGAATAGTATTATAATTTTTATTAGAATAGAAATAGAGTACATTTACTACAAAATAAACTATAATTTTAAATGTATATTATTAATTATTAATTTTTACTACTATAATACAATAAGCTGTATTTTTTCAGTATACATTGACACAGTACCTTTGTAGAAACATAATAATTAAACATAATAATTATCAAACACCTCTCAGTGCTGCAAACTGCGTAGCCTTAGCCTCGTAAAATTGAACACGTCGGGCCCTTTATGGCACATCCTTCCATGCAACTCGTTGTGTTATATAATCATATTAATTAAGTGCGCGATCTAACGGTAGACTTAGCCTTTACGTGGTTAAAACAATGAAAACGCAGAAGTATGAGCAGTTAAAGACACAACGCAATCGCTTTCTTATTTGCTCGTAGAACTTCTTGCATATAATGTAAATAATCCTCATAGAGATCAAAAAAAATGAATAAATTTCGCATGCATGCATTATTTATTGACACGAAAACAAAGAGAGAAATAACACAGGTGAAACAACAACGCGAGGAGATAGAAAAGGTACATATTTTTTCTGTGACAAAAGTGATAGTTTTGCCTTCATTTTGCATCCCTAAATCGCCTTAACGAATATTACGATGAGAATAACAGTGCGTTATGATTAAGGATGTGCTATTGCTACTACAACTACTATTACTATAAATATAATTACTATTATCGACTACTTCGACTGGAGTGGGGAAACGAAGTTAATTCTAGATCGAAATTGTGTACATTAGTTATACTATACGTAAATATATATATATATATATTTATTTATATATGTATATATATATTTATATATGCATACCGATAGACATTACTGCGTATTAATACTGTTGATATCAACGCTACTAATTTAACAACAAAGTAATAATGTATTACTAATTCCGACTCTGGCGAGCAAACGATATTATAATACTATATTAGAATTAAACTGATTGGTTGTGTTTTAAATCCTTGTAGTACTTGGTCATTATTTGAAATGTTATTCTATTCTTTATTTTTATAAGGCAAAAATGTTTACTTTTCAGAGATACCGATAAATAAGTATCAAGTTTTACGTTTTATTATTATAGTTTTTATAGGTTTAAATACATATAAAAATTATAATATGAAAATAATAAATTAATTTATGTAAGTATATTGCTTTAACATATTAATTTTAAATGAAGATTAATAATTATTTAATTAATTTAAAATATACACATCTAGTGCGCCTCTTGGATTTAAAATCTTTGTTTAAAAAGTGTCTAACTTTGAAATAATAAATTCTTGTTTTATTATATGTATAATGATAATTATGCACTTTATAAATTATTAATAGTATATAAGTTTTGTTACGAAATTGAATATAATTTTCAAATTTGTTTTTTGAACCAAAAAAAATGTCCAAATTTTTAAGTTTTTCTATCAATAGATTTATATAATTCTTAAATAATGTATTTGAAGAATTCCATCGTTTTAATGTTACATGAAATAAATTTCAACATCATTTAAACAATTACAGTTTTTGAAATACAACCAATCAGTAATTGATCAAAGAGTTGTGTGTCCAACAAAGAATGTTTGCAACTGTTTGTTTACGTGCTAGAATTAAACAGTGAAATGTAGCGGAATATCGAAATACAAAAAAAAGAATACATTTTGTATGAGAACAAAAACAAATAAACAAAATAACAATAAATATAAAATGTGAAAGAAAGTCGGGTGTAAGTCCGAAAACCGGAAATGGTGGTTCGGGAATGCTATTTAAATGAAAGAAGAGTGTATCACTTCGCGATGCAATTAGCACAACCACTTGCATGCCCATGGCGGTATGATCGATGAAAGAATTAATACATTGCGATCATTATTTTGTAAATAATAAAAAAGTGAATATATAAAAGATCAAAATTCAAATTTGGAATATATATTAAAAAGTTATATAAATTCCTACAAATGCCTATGTTGTGCATGAGTTCGTTTAATTTAATATTATGAAATACTTTCTAAACGACAAATTCTGACGAAGTTTCAGAAGTACGTGAAAATTCACATTTATAACAATTCTTTTTAACCCTTTATTATCATTTCGATTTAACTTATCGCATTCGAGTTCACTTTTTTTATTTGTATGATAATATTTGTAATTTGCGCTATCGCGGTGGTTTCGCTGAAACGCTTCAAAATTCTCGTTTGTCGTAACACACAGTAACACGAATATTTCAACCATATTTCACAAATACGTCCAACAGTTTGTCGCAATATGGCTGCATTACTTCTGCAACGGATCGTCAGAGTTGCCCTTGTGGGCGTAAAAGTCTGGGAAATGGTTTTAATATCTTGAGGTGATAACACGTAATGTAAAATGTTAAAAGAGCTTGTATAATATTTAGGGAAAAATTCAAGACTTTAAATGTTCGTTCCAAATCTTGCATATCAGGAAAATTCTTTTGTATCAAAGGATAGTAATAATACGCGCTATATACTCTCTCGAAGCTGATAACTCACCAACAAAGAGAAAACAAAAAAAAATAATTCCCCCTCCCCTCCCAAAAAAGGGAACTATTTAAAAAAAGAAAAAAAAAGAGCGTCACGGTTTTTATTCCATCGAGCGAATAGCAGTTTTCCCAAACTTTTATCCGCGCGATAATCAATTAAGTCACAAAGAAAAAAAAATCAAGAAGTGTGATATTAAATTCTTCAGAAACAGCGGATTGAAATGGCCTTGCGAAGTCATTTTTAAATCCTCGAAATCTTACCAAAATACCACTGAAGGTAATCAAACTAACATATGAAGTATCATTCCACAATCCGGTCTAATAGCTTGTGCTCCTATCATCCTCATCTGTTAATGGTAAGAGTGCGAAAACACGTTCGTAAATTATAATAAATAATATTAATAAAAAGAACCGTTTCGCGATCATAGTCAACTAATGAGGAATTAGTCAAAATATTTAACGACGCAGAATAAATTAAATCTCAACACTAACGGTAAAGAATCAAATAACAGCAGCATTTCTTTCATTTAGAAAAACCCGAGTGAAAAGGCAAACTAGTTCTTACTTTAGCCGTTTCCGGTTTCATGGACAATTCAATAATCGAAAATAAAAAAAGAAGAAAAAAAAAACGACTCGCAAACACAAATATCGCGTCTAAACTGATAAGACGAATTTAAAAAGAAAGCGAAGCTTCATTAGAGATAAAATCAGTTAAGTGGAGTTTCTCGACATGTATCTTTTACACGATGTTATATCGTGCGAAATTCATTACAAAATTTGCAAACTTACATTGATTGATAATACTACGATACGTCAATTAATTGCAATATATTTTTGTAATGTATCGTGATGACATTTATTTTTTGTTGTGTGTAACATACATTGAGAACTATACCGAAGTTTTAACTGATGCTTTGAAATATTGTTATAATTATGATGTACACGTTAAAATTATGCAAAGTTTAATTACATTGAATGAAGGTCTTGTCATTGAAAACCAGAAATTGTTAGTTTTTAATAAATAAAGAAAATTAATAATAGTACAATCTTCAATTATTTTTTAACGCAATCATACGACAATTTAATTAGTCTGAGGTATCACAAACATTTCAGAAATATTTTAGTTTAATTTTCCCTATCATTTGGACATTTTTTACCATTTGATATTAAATATAATCCTTTTTTTATAATTCACTTACTGCTTTCATTTAATGTTATTAAATTATATAAATAATATTATTTAGTATAACATAATAAAACATAATACAATATCATTTTCTAGTCACTCGAAATTGAACATTTTTGTTTTAATTAGCTATCACATTTATGTACAATTATTAATTACTAATCGAAAACATAATTTTAAAGATATTAAAGTTATAATAATCCCCGAAATTTTATGAGACCGTGAAATCTTTTCACCAATGCTTGATCCAAATATTTTCGTTTCAAGCCAAGAATTTGCCTCGTGAAATTTCGCAGACAGGTGTGCATCGTGTAAAATGTTACGTCTGTCTCGTCAAATGAGAAACCCAAGTAGCTCGCCTTGTATTATAATCACCCTAGCGTCAATTTTCTACAACTACGTGCGATGCCGTAAGTGCACACGTGATGGCGTAAAGGGGTGGACGCGCGAGCGCGCGCGAGTTCCTCCCATTTTCATTACATGGTGCTGATCGCGATGATATTTTTATATGAACAAATCTGAAACGCAAAGCATCATTGTTGAACGTTGCCCACGTCTCGCGTACGAATCGTTTAATCACTGTATTGATTCTTACCTCACTATTAGTGTTGGTTGAACAGTTAGTGCCATTGACACTAATCAGCGAGCAATATACGGTTACAGTTCAGTTTCTTTTTACAATTCCTTATCACGTAGATATAGATAGCGCTCCGGAAACGTTGAGTTTACGATGATCAATGTACGAGATTTTGATATCTCCAAAAAAATTGCTGTTAGTGACACTTCTTTAGTGCAAGATAAGTGGCGTTGACTTAGCGATGCTTGCCCCAAACAATGGCACTATTTGTTCACCTACCGCTACCTCTAATTTCCAAGAAAAACACCCTGAGAACTCACGCATACTCGCGTACACATATTTACGCGTATACATATATAAATATGATTATTATATATATAAAATAAACATAGGTGCGTACGTGTTTGAGTATGCACGTGTGACTGGAAATCGAGCTGGGTATCATTGCTTCTTACTGTTATTCGTGCTGGCACAAAAGTTCTATTGTTCCGGAACATATACATATATATTGATATATGTATATATATACAAGATACGTGAATATATTTTATATTTTAACGTTGAACAAACTAACAAAACAAAACAAAACAAAAAAGACGAAGAAGAAGGGAAATTCTAGCTCTGCAGGTTTTAGATCTAACAGAACTCTAATCTAGTTGTATAAATTAGATAGAAAGAAGGAAAACATTGCGTTGATATTATTATCTAGTTATCATTGATGAAGACTGTGAAAAAAAGCCGATAAGTTTGGTCTTTTCGTTCAGCAGAAACACATGATTAATATTCGCTTCTTCTTTTTCGAACTAGAAAATTACACTGATGCCGTATCGTTAGAAGTAAACGATACTGAGATGAAAAAAAACTTGCCATAATGAATGCCTTAGTGAATTTAACATTGCACACGTGAATTATGACAAAAGTATGTAGATTTATGAATATAAAAAAAAAACAATTGCAGTAAACAAAAATAATTGCAAAATGCGAAAAAATAAAATGCGTATAAAACAATTATAACGAAAAAAAAGGCGTATAAATTATGAAATCAATGAAACAAAATGAAATCCAGTGAACAAAAAAATGATGTATGTATATATTCGGGGAGACTCGTCTAAGTGGTCCGAAAAAGAGCAAACTTGTTTGAACATTTGTATCCGCGTAACCCATGTTTAAGAACATTTAGACGATAATAAAATAGTGAACTTCCGGTGATTTTGAGTTCGACGATTCTGTTTTTGTGTGTTTCTTTTTTTTTCTCTCTCTCTTCTCCGTCAGGAACAGCGCACAGTGTATCAAACTTCATTCTTCGTAGAATGAGTCACCTGCGAACAAAATGTTTCAGTGAGATTGATTTGTTACTACTGTTAGTGAATCGAATATCAACTCAAAACAGTAATACTCAAAGTAGCCATTAGACCGACTGCCTCCCTAAATTTCGAATTGTCCCATATTTTATGAAAGCATCTGAAAAAAAGGGAAACACTTGAACAAAAGTACCAGCTACGTGAATTTTACGAAAATACAAATACTTAACGAAACTAACGAATGTACAAATCATTTTCTTCATTTGTTCGACTTCACTTCTTGTCCGCATTAAGTTGATATTGTCCTCGTGGTTTATTTGTTTGCCTTTGCTCGTCCGTTCGTGCTCTCCAAATTTTTAACAAACGAACGGCGCCGTCGTCAAGAAAAGTGGCGTTAAATTGAGTGAACATTGAAATCAACTGTACGGATTACGATGCGGGGTCATTGGTCGTGCGATTTAATGCCACTTTGCCTCGAATACAGACCAAAGTCTTGACCCTGCAGAGTAATTTCCAAGCATTGGAAGAATCGTTATTTAATTTCAACTTGAAAACAAATATAGTTGTAAGCTACGCAATCAATGTCAATTCGAGACGTTCTCTCACCTAAGGATTGAGATGGTTGAAAATGGAAAAAAGAAACCGAGAAAAATAAAATTAGATTTCCTTCGCTAAATTTCACAGCATTGCTTATGGGTAAAAGAGTGGGAAAGCTGTGTTGCATTTCAAAAAAAAAAAAAAAAAAACACCCTCAATGCGGAATTTCGACTCTTTGATAGCAATAAGTGTCTGACCGAATTTTCTAACTTATCGTTTGCTATGTCAGGAAAGACAAATCGCAGAGTACGCGAGTGTGCTATTTTGTACTTTTACTTGCTTGACGCAACTTCGGATCATTAGCGGTCATCGTAGGTCATCGTAAAAGAATACAAATTATTTTGAGACGAAATACCCAAACACCCGTACACGTTGCGCGTATATATGTACAAAACCCTACAAAAAATCTTATTATTTTCACACAGACGTTAACTGGAGGTAAAAAGAAATGATGACGCGACAAACATTTCAAAACTAAATTACATAAGAGAATAAATTTTCTATAAAATAATCCGTCAAGTCGTCAAGTCAAGTAAATGATGATAAACAGTAACATGCCACTTTATACATATATCTATAATATACACGAGTACATATAGACACACATGTACATAAACACATATATTTAAAATGAAATTCATAAGTAGGCTTGATAAATAAATGATGAGAGGTATTTCGTGTTTCGCAGTTGATTTCAACGCATCATAAATTTATGCCGAAACATGATTGTAAACTTGTAATATTATATTTATAAAGATTAGAAATGGTACACATTAGTGAGAGAAGTCTATATGATAGGGAATTGAAAGATGAATAAATACGAATGGAAGGAAACATAACATATGCTACAATCTCTTTGAATATTTAACCTTGTGATTCTCAATAAATGAGTGATTTTGGAAAAAAGGCACTGAGAGGAAAATTAGTGAACAAAACGAGAAGTATAGTATAGTTATTTATCGTGATAACCGTAAAATTATTAGTTATCTTGACCAAGGTCGATATGGTTAATTTCACTAAGATAATATTTTGTTTGACCAAGACGTGTAGTTGCAACTGTATTATCTACTTGATTTAACCATACCATCTAGTTACCACCGCACTTGAACAATATGGTTATCTTTCCTATATTAATTATATGGTTATAATTATCGCTTATAATAATGATTGTTTTAATTCTAATCTTGGTTATTATTACCAGAAAAAAGATTCAAGTACCTTTTTTCTAACTAACGCATATTTTTCTCAGTGCGATTTTCATAATTTAAGTTACTTTATGCTTTTCTAAATATGATTTCAATTTCAATTTATCAGTGTCATTTGACAATTTAATTTTTTATTTTAATCAGATAAATTAGATTTACAAATAAATTTTAATTTTATGATTATTACATTATAAAATATTTTCTTTTATATATACATGATTTTGAAATAAATAGTTTTGTGTTTGTATGATATTATTTACGTTAGCAAGAAAGCTCGTATTATACACAATTCAATTTTATTAAAAACTGAAATTTAAATTAAGCAATAAAATAAAATTTGTTGTAGAATACAAAATATTGATAGTGTTCTGAGTACATTCACTAAGTATATGCAGAGGAATGCTACTGCTAATGTAATTTAAAATTCCTTTGTATACACTCAGAGTATATTCAGAGCAAAATTGCAAAACATAAAAGTAAAAAAAAAATTACACACTTGTATTAAAATATTATCAGATTTATTACAATTATGCTTCTAACAATTATTCCAAGTTGACTTAAATGTATTTGTAATTTTAACTGTAACTATTATAATATTTGTGACACGAATTAATAACACAATTCGAATCGTTCATTCAATAATTTTATTAAAATTTCATTTACATATTTACAAACAAACAATAAATTATTAAAGTGTTTATAAATTTATTTTATTTATAGACATCACTTGAGAAATGACATTCATAGATCAATCGCAGTGGATAGGATTTATAAACGTTATCCTTTAAATATACTTTGATGTAATACTTAACAAAATTTTATTTCTTTATTTAGATTATTAATATATTAAATGGAATTAACATAAATTATTGTGGGTTATATAACGGATCATTTACTCTATTTTTAAAAGATATTTTATATTTTTTAATAATAACTTAACAAAAATATTTTTTTCTTTAACTTATTTGATATGCCTATCTTCAATACACCCATCAAAAAAGTATTGTCTATCAAAATAATAACATAAATTGTATGATAAGAAATACATACGTTTTATAAAAGTGACATGAAATAATGAACGCAAGTGCCTTTACGGTATAAGAAAATCTGTTTTAATTCGTGCTTTTTGCCAATCTGCTGGATTTTTATTTTTAAAATACAGTTCCAGTTCCTGCATCAGTGCTTGTGCAGCAATCAATATCGGATCTTCTTGGATTAAGCTTGTAAGTTCAGGAAAATTTTCACGTAATGTTTGTACAATTATGTTCACCTGAGCATTATTTCTGCAAAATTAATAAATTCTTCATTAAACATTTCAATACGCATACATTCAATTATTTAAATTTATAGAAAAAGTTGTTATTCTTTTGAAAATAATCATTTAATGTAAAAAATGAGAGTAGCAAGTCCTTATGAATTATCTCTATCCAACGTACAATTCTATACGAATGAACCAGTGAATAAACGTTTCGTTGGAACGAGAATAACAATCAATGTATTTTTAGGGTGTGTTCTCGCATTAGCATGATCATTTACTGGTGCATCAAGGGTCGTGGTAGCGAGCCGACGAGCCAAGGTTAAATCTTATGAAAATGAAAGAAACGAAATGAAAGAATGAAATTTAAATGAAATGACGCTGCCACGAAACAATTTTCCGGGATATGTGAGTATTAATTATTGGTTTCTCTCCCTCACTTTTATGAACGCAATGTAAACAAGGCAAAGAATTATAAGCATTCTGTGATTTTTATTTCTACCTTGCTTCAAAGTATTCAGTTAAAAGTATATATATATATATACTTTTAACTGAATATATATATATATATATATATATATATATATAATTAATATGTAGTTAACTATAAATTAAAATCAAATGTATTAAAAATCCAATGGTAAATTAATTTTTATATTACTCACTGATATAAAAATTATTCATTACACATTACCTTGCATATATTCTAATATTAACACAAGCGTCGTTTATATTCAATACTTCCAGGATGGTGTTCTGCAAGGAGCCAACGTTCTTTGACACATAAACAAAACGCATGATTTCCGTGAAAGAATGTTTGGCCAGGAACGCATACAATTGTTCTCCAGATTTTCGTTTCAGATCGATGGACACAGTTTTCTCGACACTAATGGATTTCGTAGCCAGTATATTCGTTTCCATGTCGCTCGTAAATTTCAAGCTGCAATCGCCATTCATGACGTCACGAACGGACAATTTAATTTCGTCGATGGGAAGTTGGATAAGTTTCCCGTCGATCTCATAAAATATTGAACCATATATTTGTACGAGCGTAGTCTGGTCGAATTCAGGCAAATCGACTACCACCGTGGCCGCAATATATTTACCGAGTGCTGCAATTTCCGATACTTTGTCCCAGAAAACATCATCCTGCCTCTCCCAAAAGTATGATGTTCCAGCGACCTCATCTTTGTCCGGGAAACAGATGTAAAACGAAATGTCCGTCAAGGCCCTGAATAAAAAAATCAGCCAATTTTAATTATTTTATGTAAGGAATTTTATTGTGCAGTCTTACCTAATCATCGAATTGACTCAAAGTTAAATGCAATAGAAACACGTTAGATTTTTACATAAAGTATTATGAAAGATTATTTTTTTTATTAATACACTGAGAAAAAAATTGCGATAATATACATCCATTTTTTATTCTTAACATACAGTTTAAACTGTATACTAAATTTGACAAGATGTAATTGGTCCCCAGTTTCAGATACAGTATAATAATTTATATCCCAATTTTTTTCTCAGTGCATGTTTAAAATAAAAGAACATAATATAAAATATATTTGTCTTTATTTGCAATTTAAAAAGTGATAATTTCATTATTAACATTTTAAGTAAACAAATTTAATTTTGATTATAAAAGTATGCTTTCTCGGTGTACTAAGCTTTTATTTTGTATATACATTGGTATTTATAAAAAAAATACATTTTCCATAAATACGTTCCATCGTTTTTCTGTATATAATAGATTCAAGTTTGACGTCAGTTTGAAAGAGATAAAAAAATGTCCATTGGCGCGCGCGATGTAAAGCGCGAATGAATATCTAAAGCGACTTGTATCAACAAAGTCAACGATTTGAATGCAGCGGATGCGAAGCGAGACAGCCGAATAATAGCAGCCGAATAAACGGAAGTCCGATATAGTGAGTATATGATAAAGGCGACATTGCACGATAGCATAGCCCTTGAACTCATCCCAAGAATTAAACAACCATCTCCATTTGATATCCAATCTGTTAACTATATCGTTATCGCTGTTTAAAGGCGATAATGTTTTGATTTCTCATGAAAATTTCAAAAATTTGACATTTTTTACTGATTAATTAAAATAAAATTAAAAAAAGTTTAATGTAATTGAAAAGCTTGACTCATTTTTATTATTCGTTTTTATCCGAATCTTGTTTAAAAATTTAACAAATATTTTATGCTGTTGATCGAATTACAACATTAATAAATTGTGTTTCATTAAAAACTAAGATTAAATAAACTGATTTTGTTGTTATGGAGTATCGAAATTATTCAAAAGTGCATGCACAAGTGACACTGCATACAATTACTCTGAATTGTACGTGACCATGAATATTGACGTACAGTTCTAATAGCACTTTAATTTTCTTCCAGGGTCATGGCATCATTCTTTCCAAATCAGAGCTTTACTTACATCATTTTCAATTAAAGATGTCATTTATTTTTAATCCAAACTTTAGTACAAATGATATTTTTTTCAACAATTTTCATTGGTTTAATTTTTTTACTCCAAAAAATATACATAATGAGATTATTCAAATTATTGTTTTGAACAAATATCTGTCATATAATGAAATAAATAATTACAATGCATTAAGGTAAAACGATAACAATAAAAACAACACGATTGAAATCTAATGATCGAATATTATATAACATAAACTATTATTTCCTTAGCGGTTTAAAAGTCATAATTATCACAATTGTACACTGAGAGAAATATTATGGAAAATTTCCAGTAATTTCTAGTAAATGAACCATATTGAGTGGATTTTCATTTTTTTCAAAGTTTAGAATTATTTTTACCATAGTCATAATAGAGAACAACTTAAAATTGAACAGAACAAAATAAACAATTGGAATTTTGCCATAATATTTATCTCAGTGTATATAAAATTAAAGTAGAAACAGATTTTCAAAATCAAAACATAATTATGATTTTTAATTCTATCAAAGAAATTGAATATAAAGTAGAAATAGATGTTGAAACAAATCCATTTTACATGCAACACGTTAAAATTGAAATTCATTTTAAAGTAGAATGTTTTGTACAAATGTCTAATAATTTATCTCAATGCGAACTTTATTTGTAAATAAAACGTTTCCCTTATCATTCAATACCCAATGTTAAAGTCATCTTTTTCTATTCAGAATCAAATATAAATGTAAAAGCGTTAGAACAATCTCGTGAACAGAAAATCCCCAATAAAATACGAACGCCCACTAATGGACGTAGTTAAAGTTTGAAGTATACTGGAATAGTGACGAATGTTCGTAGTAAGTTGCCGACATACGAATAAATATAAACGCACGTGTAAAGTGACGACTATTCGAAAGCTATAACTCAATTTAAACTTCACGAATGAGAGTTGAGTATCTTTCAAAATTGCAGCATCAGTCGCGAATTACAAACGGTTCTAAATCCAGGGCAAAGCTTATTTCATTAGAGTGCATGGAATGTTTCAAACCTTACTCTATTTTCAATTGAAATTTAACAGTTTTCAAATATTGATTCTTGTTTAACTGAATTTCACAACACACCGTGCCAATGCGGAAGATCAAATACCTATATTGCATTTAAATAAAATCCATTCAAAACTATATAAATTCGTATATAATTTTATTTTTATTCGTATTTAATAATATACACTGATAAGTATTATTCATTCAAATCCTCTTAATAAAATGATTATTGCTTCAATTAAAATTTATTAATATGTTTCAACATATAAAAATATATTAAATGTAATATTTTTTCTTTGCCAAGAAAAAGATATTAACTAAAAGCTACAAACAGTTTGCATAACGGGATAATAGTACTTCTTAGTTATCGCAATATTTTTAACGTACATAAAATCTCGACTTTAATCTTATTTGACCCGATAAAAATTTTGTTCGTATATAAACAGAATTTCTGACAATGATACAAAAAGTTGGGACTCATACGTTATTAAAATATTCGATGCAAAAATATTTTGTACTCTTTCATATTTAAATTCATACTCGTTGCAATCCCGGTACAACGAGGTGTAGGCTATTCATAAATTGCAAGTGCGACGTCGCCACTATGATATGTACATCGAGAAAAATTTATTGCTTGCTTTTATTATATTTTTTAATAACTCGGGAATATATATGTGCATTCATAATATTCTATATAATAAAATATAATATTGAAAAAAAAAATTGTGGTTTATTAAAGAACAGAACCTGTTACATCACAATCAGAAATCATAAAAAAATATTGATTTTTGTCAAACTTTAGTGTCAAAGTGAGAGAAATATGGCAGAATAATTACTGCCTTTAACTGTATTTCAGTTGTATATTCGTCTTTCAATAAAAATTACAGCTCTTTAAAAGGAAAAATTTCTGTTATAAACATAACACTTAAAACTATTTTCTTTGCCTTTAAAAAACTGTAATTTTTACTGAAAGTTATACATCTGAAACACAGTTAAAAACAGTAATTTTTCTCAGTGTAGCCTAAGTGTTTCCAGTCTCTAATATTTGCGAAGTAAAACTCGTATTTCTATGTAGCTGCATAGAATCGTGGTAAAGGGGACAATTGATGGCTGTGCAGTAACATGTTCTATTCCTTCATAGTGACTCTTTTTATAATATTTATTTAAAAATACCACATCATAATATAATTAATAATATAAGTAGGCAAATAACCACGATTTATTATAAAATATCATAGCATCTACTAATAAATTTCACTCGGTGTAATATCGCGTGCGATTCTACTCACGGCATATCGCGATGCGGTGTGAAATATTGAATTTTTCAGCTCAACCAAGTTTGTATTAATCGGAAAGTAAATTAGCCTTGTCGAATCATTATTATAATTAAAGAGTGCGTGATTAAAAGAAAGCACCGCGATAAAACGAGATTGGGGTAGTATGCTAATAATGATTTTTAAACAACTTTCGGTGAAACGTTTCCAGACGAAGTCACTTCCGTTTGCTTATTGCTCGCAAGATCGGAAAATTTTAAACGAGTAACTACTTTGTATATTGACTAACGCAAATAATGTGACGCTCGTTTTAACGGAGCGTCTGTTTGCAGGATTTCCGTTTGCAAGGGAAAGTTCAGTACATTCATAAATCTGACGTTTGTACGCAGCTCGAAGCGAATGTTTGTGACTGTTTGAGTTTTGATGAGACGACGCAGAATACGGTCTCTTCCCGTGCAATCATTATTTGCTTATGAATGGAAATAAAGCGTGACTACGAGTATAATGATCGCGCCCGGTGATTCTACAGAATGAAACAAAATAATGTATAAATAATTAAAAATTATTTGTACAGAAATATTTTTTGGTACATATTCGCGAATATGAATATGAATATAAAATGGAAATATATACATATGTACAGATTACACGCGAATGCTGCATGAAGTTTAATCTAATATTATATAAATGTTACACGAACATCACGTATCAACATTACATGTGCAATACATTAAACAAAAATTTATGAGTTCTGAAAGTAGGATCGATATAGAAACATTACATGATCCTTGACATATTACTTTCTTTGACATAATTTGATATATTATATATAAATAGGTTATAAATTACATTTGTATAATATATATATACATAGTTTAGAAATTACATTTAATACAAGAAGAAAATTATTATTTTTAAATTGTGGGTAAAAGCAATTTATATTAATGATATTATTCCCATATAAATGATGGCAGAACATTTATATAAATTTATAATTCAATAAATGCTATGATAAAAAATTTATTTGCTTTGTTGTTTTACATGTCGTTGTATTGAATAGTATTTAATAAAACGAAATGAAAAACCGTAATTATTTATCTATGATCCAATCTCCTTCTCCTAATCTAAACTATTCGTAGAGGATCTGTTGGTAATTCAATTGGAACTAATTGGATCTTTAGAGAATTAATCTGATTATATTTTAAATCTTCCCTGATCTTCTTTCAGATATTAATTACTTAAAATCCTTTAATAGATACTTAAATGATTAATATAATTGCACGTTAAATATTAAAAATGATATGTATCATCTAATTAATATTAATCAATTCATTCCATAACATTTATTTAATTTAAAAATATATAAGGGCTGTTACATCATTTATATAGCTATATTTTATTTTGAAATAAATACAAAAAAGTAAAAAAATAAAAACTTGTAACTCTATCAGAATTTTAGTTGAACTTTACCATTATTTCAACAAATCAATACTAAGTAACAGTTTAGCAATCGTTTATCAGAAAATCGGAAAATAAAAATGTCAAACAATTAATAACATTTTTCCAATTCATATAAAGTCATGCAAGTGATTAAAAAATTGATATATATTGTTGCTAACTTTAATATCAATATAAAATAATCCTTTAAAGAATAATACAACTGTTATAGTTTATTTTATACATTTTATTAATTTTGTAATATTGAATTATTCAATAAAATAAAATTAAAAATAAACGATAATTAAGACTTGCTAAAGAAATTGCATAAAAATTAGAATAAAACGAATTACTTATTCAATTTAATAAATGATTAAATAATTAATATTAATTTTTAATATTATCGTTCATCAATTAATACATTTTTTCTTTGTTACAATAGTAAGAGAACTTTTACGGTAAGAAGACATTTCAGCTGCACCTCCCGCCAAGGTAAGTTTATATATACGCGTATTTGCATGCTGATATTTTTATAACGAGACGAGTATTTCAAGCTTAAAATATTATTCATCCCCGCTCAAGAAAAATCCCGCCTGGATATCGATTAAAATCGGTCTGGGAATACTGTCTGGTTAGGGTCTAGCCATGATCTGGAAATCATCTGGAAAATATCCGGATTCCACGTCTTGATAATGAATCAAACCACTCTTAACCGAAAAATAAGTTAAATTTGAACTAATACTAGAAAAATAGATGCAACAAGACCTATAGACAACCCAGTGTTAATTAAATGTAATCGCATATATTCTAAAAAATATTTACTAATGACAAGTGAAATTTACGTCCCCGGAATGGAAAATCTATTTGATTTAGAGTAATTAGATTTGATTTAGGTAAATTTTGTTTGATGTTTAGTTACATCCGAATGCTTTGTTTGTTCAATTATTGGGGAGAATCGTCGGAATTATTGTTATTTATAGATCTTATTTTCGTTGGAGATATTAATGAAAAGCTATACTGTGATTCGCTTGTTTACATTGTAGTTCGTCATCCATTAAGGGATTTTCTTAAGGTGCTTAAAACCATACGATCCGCTTAAAGCAAACTTGTAGTCAAATTATTTAAAGTACATTAATAGTGTTTATTGTAGTAAATACTATTGTTGAATTTTATTGTTATACGATTAAATTAATTCGAGCACTGTATACTAAATTTATATTAATAACACTAAATTGTGTATTCGCAAGAAAAGTAGTCTAGTAAAGTGAGCATTTTTGTATAAATTGTACAAATCCTACAGAGATGAAAAAGAATTATAAAAAATAGATTATAATGCAAATGCCGGGTATGCTTGTTTAATATAAAAATGTATCATGTAAGTCTAGTAAAAAATTGAAATTGAATGATAATATTTTCAATATATTTTACTATGCTTGGCTAATATTTCTTAAAATGGAATAAATATATCCGGCGTTTACCAAAAAATTGTAATTTTTACAATTATTTTTCTTGATTGTACCTTTCAATTTATTAGTTAAATATTGCAAAATTATTTAGTGAATCTTTTAAATAATCAATATAATATGATTAAACAAATATCGGTTAAATTACATTACTTATTTACAAAATGATTTGAATTACTAACAATTAAATACAAAAGAACCAACGAAAATTCAGTTCTATTTTATAAAACTTTTCGTTTACATCTCATTACACCATTGTCCACAATTTATCTGTATGCTTTATTTCAGTCCTTTCGAAGCCTTTCTTCCGTTCACTGAACCTCAATTAATCCATTTATTTCAATCCTTCAACCCTCAATGGAATAAATAAAAAAAATCGAAAAATTGCCAAAATTTAAATACTCTCATGTACAATTTTAAACCGAAAAATTGTATATAAAATATTACTCGGTAAATCACCCAGTGATATTGAGATCGAAAAATTATTCTCTTTTTTTATTATCTTTCCCGATGCATGCGCCGAGAGAAATTCACAGAGTTGGCACAACCAAAATCGCATAGTTGCACCACAATTAATTACCGCAACTGCAAATACAGTTGCAGCAACTGTAAGCTGTTAATATCAATAACTATTTTCACCGCAATTCTATTTTATAGTTAGTTTTATGGTCAACTGTAAAAAGGGAGTTACAACTTATAATGAAGTAAATTTATAACAACAATGTCAATACTCGTAAAATTTGAAATAATAAAAATTGCACTAAAACTGACATAAAAAAAAACAATACAAATTATTAAAAGTATCTGTTAAAAGCGTTTCGTTAAAAAAAAAAAAAAAAAAAAAACTTGAACGGTAGTTCCGTCCTATAGTCTTACAATTTTTTATCTCTTTTTTCCCTCAACTCTAAATACTTATCGCGCATAGTAAACTGCCCTACACAATCGACTTATTCTTACAGTTACATTAAAAAAAAATTTGTTCTCAGCGCCTGCGAAACATTATTCCAAAGTGTCAAATCGAAAGGATAAAGCTCTCCATCAACGGGACAGCGGTTTGCATTATTCCCACCTCCTCATCAAAAAAAAAGGCACGTCGAAATCAATAAAATAGTTCATTGACGAGTCGCGTGGCAAATGACTTTGGGGCCAAAAAAGGACCCTTAACGAACCGCCGGGATACCCAAAGATCCGTGGGTCCAATGAGCAGGCCGGTGCATCTCCTCTGAGATAAAAATCTGGCGCGACTCTGCGGGAGGAAGCGACCGATCGCTCGGCGCATCGGCGCGGCCGTTCTCTCTCTCGGTAGGAGAGATGTAGAGACGGGTGTAGGGTCGTCCTATATAGGATGGCCGCGCGTGCGTGGCGCTGCGCGGCGTCGGCGGATCGACTGATCGACCCGCGAAAAAGTGCGGCTGCGACAGCGACGGCCAGCGGAAAGGGAGCAGTGCCGACGCTTTGCGGCTTTGGTACACCGCCAACCAACGTCGCGGCGTTTGCTGGCGCGGTTGCTCTGCCGTGGCTCCGCATTTTTCAGTGATCCGTACGATGCCGCCGTGAACGCTCCGCGAGCACACCAAACGTCGCGCGCCGCACGCCTCTGACCGCTTGTTTTGTCGCTTATTGACGTTGTTTGGCGCGCACAGTTATTGACACCAGGAGGGTCCGCGCGCACGTGACAGCCCCGGATCGGTACGCGATTCGGCTCCCCCTCGCAAGTTGAGCGGGTCGGCCACCCCTCTCGCCCGGTTCCACAATTGCGGGGGACCATTCGAATCCCATGAACCAGTGATACAGCCTTGGGGGACGTATGTCCAACGAAGGTACGGCGCGCGCGACATTCCGCGACAAATTCAGACTGCGCCAACCGGCGACCAACGCCACCGATACTTGCATTTTATTTTTATAGCGTAATTTGGATTCAGCCTTAGAGGAAGACCGTCCAAGTGCACGCGATAGGAACGAAGCGTTTCTTTGTATTTTTACTATGTCCCTTTTATCATCCCTTTTGTTCGCGTTTAATTGGATCCTTTGAGTTGAAATAAGAAATTGTTTTAAATTGATGATGATTGTGTCTTAGATTAAAGTGCTTCATTTTTTTTGCAATGAATCAAGTTCGAGTTTGCGGTCATTGATTTTGTTCGTTACTTTTATTGATTCTGATTTTATGCCCCAGTGTCATTGGTTATTCCGTAGAGGAAATAAAAGTTTTAATGATGATGTAGTTGGATGAAAATCAATTACAATTTAGATATTGCCAATGATTGTGATTGGGTGATGGTAATTTGAACGAATGTTCGGTTATTGTTATTGACTTTGATGAAAACATTTTGTAGATAGTACTGGAATTATGCAAGAGTACTTAATTTTACACATCACTGACAAAAATTGCACATTGACATATAACTATTAGAACTGTCATGCACTGAATATGTATGCGCATAATAAAGTTACAACAAAAATTACTATACTGTATAGTAACGTTGATATAAAATATTTTTAGTGTAACACTTTAATAAATTAACAGTCAAGAGTACAAATTTTTAAAATTTATTAATGTTCAGTGGGGTATTATTAATGTTCAGTGTAGTAAACATTCTAGAACATTCAATATTATTTATTTTACATTGCTGTAAATTATAGTAATTTTTGGGGTAACTGCTCTCTGAGTGTATTTATGTATGAATACATGAATATTGCGATTTTTTTAGGACAGTTTAGTAAAATTTTGTATAAAGTAATAATAAGTACCTTTTACTTTTAGTTTAAAATTGAAAGTAGAAACTACATTATACAGTGAAAACATTAAAAAATCATTAAGTCACAGTTTATTATATAATACAGCTAGCAATTAAAGATAAATGTACGGTTTTACAATATTTCTTCAGCAGTTTGAGATTCTGTTTGTTAATTTTTGAGATAATATTTTCAGAAACTTTCCACTATGAATGAAGTGTGAAAAAAGGCAATAGGTTCTAACATTAACTTTGACAGCTTCGTGACAGTAATGTGTTTACAATATCCACTGAATACATTGTAGTGAATGAGTGAATAAAATTGTGCTTTTTTGTGGTAGTTTGATTATCATACTTCAAAAGTATATTTAAAAGTGTATACGTAAACAGATGACACGAAATGGTTTTAAAGTAGAATTTAAAATGCAACAAAACGTGCTGAGAATTTTTCTTTTTCTTTCCATGTCATTTTAATTTTGAAGCAATTTTTGTAACTAACGTTGCATGAAATATTATAGCACTTCCAAAAATTTAAATATGCGTTATATTTTATTTCATTTCTTTTTACTATTTAATGTATCATAATTGAATGTCATAAATTTAAATTAATAATTGTGCCCTATTGATTTATCATCACTTATTCTTATCATAATTTTTCAATCTTAATTAAGAATCTGTGAATTGATTATATAATTGAGAACAAAATTTAGTAGTTGATAGTGTTAATCTAAAATATATTTATATGATGTTTTCTCTATATCTATTTTAAATGACATATTCAAATACGATTGTATAACAGTAACGAATTTTTCAAATGTGATTTAAAAGAAATCTAATTCATCTATTCCATATCAAATATATTTAGCATCTAAATGCAAAAAAAGTATTATCAGAATAATTTCGTTAAATTGTTATACACTTATATAAAATAAAATTTTGTTCGAAACCGACTGCAATAGATTTATTAAATTGAAATATTTGTGCGAGATAAAT
Source organism: Leptoteleia sp. ZL-2020 (assembly GCA_022817305.1). Taxonomy (NCBI): domain Eukaryota; kingdom Metazoa; phylum Arthropoda; class Insecta; order Hymenoptera; family Scelionidae; genus Leptoteleia; species Leptoteleia sp. ZL-2020. Next base: position 24,122 of record JABFPN010000771.1, read on the forward strand.
TTCATTACATTAATGTCCCTTTATCACCAAATACTATCTTATGCATCAATTATCAGAAGCTTTTAATTGAAAAAAGTAATTTAAAAACTAACAGGGATTATAATAAAGAAACTTATAATAGAACTTGTTTGGTGAAGTAATTTGCCACCCAACTTTTATACTTAAAAGATTTTTGCTATAATTGCTCGCTTATTATCGTGAATGGAAATAGGATATTCCTGTAAGTAATAATTTAATTATTATTCTTTTTAAAAACAACGGACAAGTATTGATATGAATCGTATATCGTTGTCAACTAATTGTAATTAAAAATGTTTTCAATTAAATACACTTAAAATAATGATTTAAATTAAATAATTTATTTTCTTGCGTTAATATTTAAATCTGATTTATTTGACCTCAAAAATATTTGTCCTCTTTACTATTTGACGAAGCATTCTCTCTGTTATTTGGCGAAATATTGAGCACAATGATGTTCAGTATGTACACGCATGTATATTAAACTTCTCGTTCTCCAAATAACTGTGAAGCTATCTGAAACATTCGTTTTTGTACACACCAAATAGCTCAAATATATACCGAGAGAAATTTATCAGTAGTTGCTACTATAATTTATAATAACTCGAGGACATGTGTGTATTTGCAGCATTCCGTGTAATATGATATAGTAAATTTTGTAAAATACATTTTAATCAAATATTAGAAAAATTGTTATCAAGGAATAGAACCCGTTACCTCAAAGTCACCAGTCGCGCGCTTTACCACGACTGCTACGTCACCTGGAAATATATGCTACTACTAGCGTGGTAAAATATTGGTCTTTCTTAAACTTTAATGTCAATATAAGAACGGGGTGGCTTAGTTTTATCATATTCTATACATATATACACACACATCCTTGAGTTATTATAAAATGCAATAACAACTATTTAATAAATTTCTCTGTGTATAGACACTTGTAGCTAACAAATATCTACACCTTGAATGTTTTTGTTAATGCACTAAGAAAAAAGTTACATGGTTAATTTTCGTAATTACTAGAATTCTGGTTGAATTAAACCATATTATGGTTAATTAAAAATTAGGTAACTGGAATTAAAATGTTATAGTATTCACGAAAATTAACTGTGCATATGGTTATTATTACTATTCTTTTTTCTCAATGTAGTTATATTTTCTAATTGGATATTAAAAACGAGATTGAATGCAATTCATTGTATTAGCTACAAAAATTTCCGTCAATTCGTATTCTTTTGATATAGAAATGCACTAATAATAATTTATGAGCCTGAAACATTAGTTGAAAATGATTGATAATATAATTTATTATCAGCCTTTATATCTAGATATTGTTTAATAAATAGCTCTGTTTAGAATAATTAACAACAAATTAAATGCCATCTTCCATTTGCGTAAGGTCAAGTAATAAATCAAAGTGTAGTTACTAACTACGCGTTAATTTGGGTGAATACTGTTTGTTAATTTGTCTTTGGATATGTCCAAAAATATTCAATTTAATATTATATTAAATATTTATAATTGTTGCTATTTGTTTTTATTAAATAAATCTTATTAATTTATTAAAGTCACACAATAATAATAATAATAATAATAAAAAGATTATAATTAATAATAATAAATAATAATGAAAAATAATAAAAAAATCAATTTCAGTAACAATTACAAAGCAAATAAATTAAATTTCTGATTCGCATTTTGGATTCCATGTACTTTTGATAACTTCACAATAATTTGTATATCAACTTTTTGTTTGAATAATAATGCATGCAATGATAAATCAGGTTAATGAAATAACATTACAATAATGATTATGTGGACATTCTTAAGTCGTTCATCAATCTCGTCAAATTAAAACAATTTGTTAAGCAATATTACGGTGTATAATTTGTATTCGTCAAATTTTATGCAAGTATGCATCGTGGAAAAACCCCTACTACGGATGTCTCTTCATGAAATAAATACACGTTGAAAATAGTGGAGAAATCTCCACTGCTTTCATTAAATTTTTTGTTTGATAATCCGATGTATTTAATGTATAATTATATATATATATATAACTATCAATATAGATAAGAAAAAATATCTAAAACTCATTAAATGTTTGTTGTATAAATAATGCCTATAAATGTTTTCTCTTTTAATTCAAATTACAGTTCGGTATGAATACAGAAGAATACACGTTCTCAGGGAGAAGATGACATTACGACGTCATGTCCTGGCTGGGATTCGTCGTACGATCCTGGCTGCAGGAGTTTTGGCACTCGTAATTTTGGTGCTCTCTAGCCAAGACAGCGCAAACAATATCCAACAATCTGCCATCTCAGACGTAAGTTTTAATCAGTTCTATAAATTTATTACGCCGACTACTGTCATAAACCCGATACCTTACATTTCAGCAAAACTAATTTCCATTTGCAAACTTTTTGCGATTGCTTTAATATCAAAATTTGCAGGCGAAAAAGCGCAAATAAGTTATATAATTATATATTTACATAAATAAATAAGTCTAATAAGAAAATTTTCTACCAACAGTGTACAAGTTAGATTCTTTCAAAGTAAACCACTTTAGTTTGAACATTTATAAAATAAACTAAGACTAAACTAATAAAATATTTAATGAAGTACTGAATTATATATTAGTGCAACAATAGAATAATTAGTATTAACAAACAATAATGAAAAATAATAAAAAAAATCAACTTCAATAAAAATTATAAATTTTTTGTTTGTGACTAACTTTTACTGTTTATGACTAATTCTGAGCTAAACGTACAAATATTCATACGTCTATTTAAAAATGTAACTACTTTAGTTGTTTATTTTATTATCTTTATATTTATTACAAGAATTTTTACATATTCAATGAAGTAAACTTACTTCAACTACTTATTTTTGGTATTGTATAAATTATTACGAACTTCCAGTTGACGAATATGTTCGACAGTTGTCAAGCAAAATATAAATATTTCGCATTAAAGTTTTCATCATTAATACAACTTGTTCAAACCGGGAAATATTAAACTCGTTATTTTTATTAACGCATCGCATTAACAGTATTACATAACTATAACAATAATTATACAACCGCAAGCATGATGTTCAAGTTTTGCATGTTTCGCATAATAGTTGCAAAATGCGACCATTCAATAGATATTATCACGTACGCATTATGAGGGTTTATATGCAGCTTGCTCAGCGAACGACATTGTGGTTGTACCGTAATGGCGAAACTTATGTATTATATTCCAGATGTAGAAATTTGCACTAAATATATTCCGAAATTGTTGCATTACAAGCCGATATTACGTAAACGAATCGGACATCTGTTTCTTACCAACACGGAGAAAAAAGAATATTAAAAATTATAAACCAAGGGATTTCAAATTTTAATCAACTGAATTCTAATTTTTGACAAACTGCACTGAGAAAAAAGTAATGGTAAAATTGAAAACAATTTATATCTATTTGAGGATATCTCTGAAGAGTGAAAAATTTTACTATTAAAAATAGTAAAAATGATAATTATCAAAGCAATTTGTAGTACTTTTCTACTAATATTTACTACATGTCTTTTAAATTTTACTATTATTAACAGTAGAAATAATTGCTTTTCCAATATATCCTCAAATTGATACAAAAAAATAGAAATTTGCAATATATCTTTTTCCTCAGTGTGTTTATTACATGTTTTGTCCATTAGGTGACACTATTCAGTGTCTCTACCTATGCCGTTCATAAAACAGAATGTCAAATTGTGCAAAACTATATGGAATAACAATGTTTAATAACCTGATTTAATAAATTTTCATAATTTAGTTTGCCATATAATTATATTCTGCAAGTGTAATGCCAAACTGGTAAACTTTTTATTAAAAATTAATATTTTTTTCTCTCGGTGATGGGGAGAAAAAAAATTAATTACAGTTTGCAAAGTCTAGCAAAAGGTGAATTGCGTAACGGTGGAAAGATAAATGATTGAATTGAAAAGAACGTGTCGCTTTAATGGATTGAATTATATGAAATTGAATCAGTGGAGGTAAACATTAAAACGCGGCGTCTGCGCTGAACGATTACTATTTGACAATGAAAGATAATAGATTTTTAATAGTAAACCGGATTCGAGCGAGCAACGTTACACCGCCACGAAAAATAACAATGTGCCTACATTTGAAGATAATAACTAATTAAAGTCTCAAGGTACTTATGACCTTGTTCTTTTCCTTAAAACTAAAAAACAATCATACATAATCGCACTTGGATGTAACGCGCGATGTTAAATGCGACTTGCTGAAGTAATTACAAAAATTGGACTGTTACAAAACTACCAAGGTGCTTCGTATCTGTATTCCCAAGCTCATCCGTTCGATTAATAATGGAAGTTAAAGTTGATTAATAATTGTGCAATTTCTTAACGTCAAAAACTGTTGGAAAACGTTCAGTGCAAATATTTTAACGCCACCAAATAAGCCAGAAATGCACGATGGTATAATTATTGAAAAATTAATGAGATATTAATTAGCTTTGAAATTGCAAATAAAAGGAAATTTAGCTTTAAAAGATTGAACAGTTTCCGGATTTTACGAATCAATCGAAGATCAACAGTATTTTGCACAATGAACATTGAATATCTTTGGAAATGACTGTTACTCTTTGTTTAAGTGATTTTTTTATGTGAAAATATTTCTAAATGCATGCAGCCCAAAGAAATCCGTTGAATATTTATGCGAACTCCGCGTCCCTTTTGTGAAACGACCCTCGCGTATTTTCTGGCTCACATTTTCCTCAAACGCTCGCATCGCATTGAATCTCTTACAAGAAAACATTAGTTGACGGATGGATTTGACATAGAAAAACGTTCGAATGAAAATGATCTAACAAAATTGACAAAACAAATCAATTTTTCAGATTCCAGATGTCAATTTGTTAAACTTTTTTTTTTTATTAACATTCTTTAAATTTCTGCACTGTAAAGAAAAGTAATAATTATAGAATTTTTTTTGGAATTATAATTAAATCAAAATCAAGTTTTTTTTCATGAAATTATTTTGTATAAATATAAAGAAAAACATTGTTACACGGTATAATAATTTTATCACATTTTTCTATGTGCAAATTTAATATAAATCCTATAAATAAGAATGTTCAATTTTTATCGTTAATATTGTTATTCTTGGAATGAAAAACTTACGATAAATCTGCACGTATCGATAAATTAAGTTTAAATATTTATAAGAATGGCGGAAAAGCTGCGATTGGATAAAGCAAATTAAAGTTTCTCGTAAACTATAAATAAATTAGCAGAAACTTTACTAATGTATAAGTTGACTTTTTCATATCAAATTAAAGAACAGAATTAAAGCAATTTTGCTGCTTTTTGTTTTTGAAGATTTTTTTCCAACCAATTTGCTAATCCGCTGAACCATTAAATTCATCCAATCTAAAAGAATTACTTTCCTACGTGCATTCTTTTACACTTTTTACGGCACACAAGAGTTGCCGTTAATTACTCTATTAAAATTGAATTAATTGCAAAAATAAATTGCTCAGAAAATTATTTCATGCCACGTTAAACAACTTGTTCGATATGTTTTCTCTTCAAAGTTAAATGGTGAATTTCAATATCCCTGTGGAAATGGAAATGTAATTTCACGCTCTATCATCGGTATTTATATTTAAATATATAAAAACTGACAGTAGTGAGGGAAAAATTATTTTAAAGCAAACAAATAGTTCACATCTATCAAATCTACCCTGGTGGAAATATTTCTATGAAAAATTCAGAAAAAAGCCCTGAGAGCATCTCAAAACATATTGCATTTGATAATTTTCAATAATTTGCAAATTTTGTTATTAGACACAATGTTTATATTTTATATAATGATAACTTAACATTTTCATAAAAATGAAATCTTGAATAAAATTTCATATTGTACAACAAAGTTTTTGACTGAAAAGCATAATTTAAATTAATTATAATTAGTCAATTTGAATAAACCGACGAATATAACGCTATCATTTCAGCTGAGACTTTTTCACAATCGTTTGTCATGAATCGTTTCGTCATTAATAACGTGAGAAAGGTGCATACTAACGAGTTACAATGAAAATTGCAATATATGGAGTACTTAGTAAAACAGTGTTATACGTAACTACGTTAATAATGTTTCAAATAATTTAATCTCTACTTCTACTAGCTTAATTAAATTAAATGTACCATAATTATTTAATTAATAAACTTCTAAAAAGGTGTTGATGCTTATAAAAGTAAATACAAGAATAAAACATTTCGCCAAATAATCCAAATTATTTCACTAAAACAATTAACATTTTCCGCGCATCTCTTGAAACTGGCATAAATTAAAATTTCACATCATTCGCGCAGACAACAATTATCGTCAAAAGACATCTCTTATTCAGAAAATTAAAAAAAAAAAAAATACGAAAAAAAAAACAATGATCCAACAACGGGAAACGTTGCGACAGCAAGTAATGCAAGTTCCGGAATTCGTCGACACGAATTCGACTGATCGCTGAATCAAGCGTCTCCCAACCGCTCGTAATTTCTCGTTGCGAAGACCATTGAAAATGAAGGCTCCCGTCGACGCGGGACAGCTGAATAAGTCGCAAAAGATCGCAACGGATCGCGCATGCATTGAAGCCCCCGATCGCATAACGCGATTATGATAAACACAATTCCGGCGCACAATGAACCAATTTATTCGCGAGTGACTAAATGCGACGTAACCGTGACTAGGCGAATCGCAATACACGCACTCAATCATTTCGTCCGTGCAGTCGTACGAAAATTACTCGGTCAGCGTGTTTCCAACGTGCAATCATATACCCTCGCACGTACGATCACATGACACGCACGTATGTGACCGCACATACGTTCGCGACCTTCACCTTCCTGTCACTTGTAATGAGCGTAATTTGCGCTTAATCAAATTGACCGACATAGCCATGGTTTTTCAAATAAAAAAAAAAAAAGAAGAAAAAAAAACGAAGACCACACTGCAAAAAATGTTGGGATAATAATTATTATACTGAGTCTAAAAATGGGAACAAATGACATCCTCTTGTCACACTTTACGTGCAGTTTAAAAGATGTTATGTGACAAGTTATTGCACTGAGAAAAAAGTTATAATAAAAATTACTATACCTTCTCAGGTTGAAAGGATATAGTCTATGATGTTTATACAATTATTATAACAATATAATTATATTTCTTATAAGGTGTAGTAAAATTTGTTATATGATCTTATAAACTTAAAATTTTACTATGTCATATATAAAATTTTACTGCAATGACATGGTACAGTAGCAGACACTGCAGAGAATATCCTTTCAACGTCAGAAGGTATGGTCATTTTAAATACAAATTTTTTCTCAGTGTATGATCCAGTATAATAAAAATAATTGTTTATCTTATAAACTTCTTTTAAACTGTATAATAAATAGGACAAGAAGATCTCATTTGTCCCCTGTTTTACATAGAGTATAATAATTTTTATCTCAACTTTTTTCTCACTGTAGTTTGTAACGAACGTGATCGCATGACGCTATTAAAAAAGATACCCTTAGTTTGATTCAATAACTATAATGAGAGAAATTTATCAGTAATTACTACTATATTTTATAATAAATCATGGATATGTGTGAATTTACAGTATTCCTTAATACAATATTTTAGAAAAATAACAAATAAAAAAAAAAGAAATGTTATCAAGGATCAATGTCGTTTGTAGATGTCGGCGTGGAATGGTGGTGAAGCGTATTGTAAAATGGATGGAATGGTGGTAAAACTGTTGACCAAAGTAACGGGTTCTCTTCCTTGTTAATGATATTTATTTCTAGTACTTTTAATATAAGGAATACGCATATCCCTAAGTATTATAAGAACAGTAGTAATTACTAATAAATTCCACTCAGTGTATTAATGCATATTTTATTCATTTTTTGTAAAATAAATTTGAGACAAAAAATAAAAAAGATGATAAAAATGAACTAAGCTCGCAAAAAAATGACGAAAGATAAATTTTGTAGTGTATTTTTGTCACTCCATCACTTCAGATTATATGTGGCCTTTCAACTTGCAATTGATTGCTGGCAATTGAACCAGCCCTTAACGACATTTTATTATATTTCCTTTCAAATTTCTTTTTGATTCCATTCAATTTATTTTATAATCGATAATTGCTTTAGAGTCTGGTTAGAATATGAAATTGAATTCAGTCGCCAATCGTGTGTTTAATTAAACGCAAATATAAAAAGGAATTGTGCATATTTATATTTTAATAAAATTCCCGTTACTCCGTCATAAGAACTAATTGGAAGCGATAGTAATTGGTTCGTACGTTTAATTAAAAAAAATTGGCTTGAGAATGCGCTTTTTGATTATTAAGCTTCGGATTATGCATCGGCACGAATTTTTCCGCGGCGCAAAAACTGGAACGAACACTCGAATAAGTTTTGTCATTATTTTTTTCTGTTCTAACGACTTTTTAAATTTAACACTTGTTTTTCGTGACTGAAAAACGCATTTGCATCTGCACTCGATCACTACAATATTTCAGTACGCTTCGTCTATTGCCAATTAATCATGTGCTTATCATAATTCACATTCCTCTTTTTTTTTTCTGACTCAAAATGACTGTTGTCACGTCCACTAATTTATCATACTTTTCAGATACTTGTAAATATGAATCAACTATGCTATGTGTAGTAGACTGTTATGAAAAAAAAAAATGATTTTATTAATAAACAAACATCTAATTTTTTTATTAATACTGAAAATATTATAGCACCTTTTTTTCAGTGTAATGTAATATATTAAAAATACATATATTTACAATATTAATTTTATATTGTTAAACAACTCTAATAAAAGTGGAACGTGCAATCTTTTTATTACACCTGAAGTATTAAATTAATATAAAATGAAAAAGGAAGAGAGAACATGTAACTTTTACGTCCAAGCATTACATAGAAAAGTGCAAATATTCCCGAATAAATTCCGTGAGATATTTTACAAAAAAATGTGATAATTAAAATCAACAATGTGTGTGCTTAATATGAAAAAAATAACAAAGAAAGATACGTGATAATGCTCTACGTGACTCAAAATGTTAAATAATATTTTTAAAATGAAACTTGTACACGTTCAATATTCTGCAATTTTGTTTTCATTGGCCTCTTTTATTTCAAAGGTAAAATAACAATACGATGAAAAGAAATTTAACTTTAAATCCGATGAAGTTACATTTAAACAAAGTCGCTCAAGTTTTGGCGTAAATTTTCATTCGATTTCCAAATCCGTTCGGAAGGAAACATTTGTTTTTACATCAAACAATCTAACGATATTGTTCAGGGTTGTAAAAGTACGAGAATGACTCGAGTATTTATTTGTCGTGTATCGGATATATGGATAGTTTATTTTAAAAAGTGGTGTAAGTCTATTAAAAACTAATATTAATAATAAAAAGATGATGTATCACATAATTTGTAATCAATTTAGTGTAAACTTTTAAAAGAAAAGATATTTTGTAAATTTACACTCACAAAACTGTCTATTTAAAAGTAATAGAATCTTCTTATACTTAATAGATTTTCTATTTAATATTTTTCAAAATTCTTAATGTAAGAATAATTCTATTTGTGATAAATAGATTCTATTTGATTTAAATAGAAATCCAACTACAGTTAACTCAGTGTAGAATAAAATGGTTTTACACTTTGAAAATAAACCGTCCCTATGATATCGCCGGAATAGTATATTTTTCTTGTGTATATGCCAATGCAGTATCCAGTGTGGCCCACATTCACACAGCAAAGCAGCTCTAGACCGAAATCAATAAACGGAAGCCAGCATTCGGCGCGCTAACTTGTTCGCGATTTAAAAGTCTCAGATTTCCAAATAACGCATTAGAATTAGCATTGATGTTTGTGTCAATTCAGACTATCCGCTTTTCTATCGAAATGTACAATCTCCCATAATCAAAGTTTTCCAACTGGAAGGATCCTTTACGTTATTGCCTTTATCGAATCGTTACGTTTCACAATTCTTTTCGTCAAATTTAGTTTCAATGAACCCGATACTCGGATTCAAATTATTTCTTAAATTGTATGTATGAAAGGGCCTCTTATTACACGGAGAGAAAATAATATTAAAAATTAGAAACCAGGGATTACACATTTTAATAAACTGAGTTCTAACTTTTTGTAAACTTTTTACTTTATGTTTTGTCCGTTTGATGTCGCTAACTTTTGCCTATGTCGTTCATAAACCAATTATTAAAGAGTTTACTAAAATTTAATAAACAGATTGTTAAATTGTACGAAACTACAAAGAATTACTATTTTTAAGAAACAAATTTAACAAAATTTCATCTATTTTTTTTAATAACAATATTTTTTTTCTTTAATCTATTTTTAAAAACTATTTTTAATAATAAGTTTTCCTTATAATGATATTCTTTAAGTATAATGCCAAATTAGTAAACTTTTAATTAAAATTTGACATTTTTTCTCTCTCAGTGTACAATACATATTTATTTTATTAGCACATCAACTGAATTATTAAGCAGTTTGAAAATAATATTACAATATACACTCGACTTTGAATATAACGCTCACTCGTGGAAGTAAAACTTTGCAACTAAAGACTCCCCACCAGCAATACCTTCCCCTTCTCCCATCGCTTGCGCTCTTTGACGATATTAGTTATTTATGCGACATATAATAATGAAATTGCTGCCATGTTCACATTGTTAAAAGCGCGTTTGGTGGGAGTCACTGCTGAGATGACCCTGTATTCAGAAGCGTTATATCCAGAGTCAAGTGTAATTGACGCTATTTCTTGACTAAATTCAATTGGATAAGTACCTTTAATTTTTACAGAAAACCACTGAAAAAAGTGAATTACAAAAGTGATAGATTGGATGGTATAATAACAATTTAAATTGTATCATTTTTATTTGAAATATTAAAACCATTTGAATTATAATGGTATCAATGCTGCATCTTAAATGGCAACATCCTGACATTTTAAATTGCAAGTGTAGTAATACTTCAATTCGCACATTAAATACAAACTAATTAGGATGAACCAAATAATTTTTCGTTTTTTATTAGAAAACGAATGAAAAAATTAAACTTTAGAAAATGTCGAGCGAAACAAAAAATTGTTATAGAAATGTTTGTAAAAATACGTAACTTAGTTGAAGATCATACGAGCCATTGGATGTTTCGATATTTAAGTTTATATTTTGAAAGAATTGTTATATAATAATTTTCCTATTAAAAGTTAACCGAAAATGTGGACATAAATATTAGAAGAATTGTACTATTCCAGTTGGAACGGACAAGAAAATCCAAATGTCAAAACGTGTTTTACTAAGATTACGGATTTCTTAATATGTTATTTATCAATGCATAAATAACATATGAGAAAAATGGTAGCCTACTTTTATATGTTACCTTTCCGACTTTTTATATGTTTATTTTTAAAAATTAAATAATTCCGATGTATTTTAAGATAGTAAATTTAACTTTCGCTTCTAAGTTGAGGACAAAAAAAAACGAGGACTCCGTCGCTTATTAATAGATTATTCGAAGAAAAAAAAAATTTATTTCGAAAAAAGGTGAAAACTTGTAATTAAAATGTTCGTATGCGCTTTGATAAAGCTGTAATAATACCCTCAAGCAAGATCAAAGGAAGTTTTTTATGCAACTTCTGCCATTCCATTGATTTCGGCCAATGGAGTTTGATTACACAGTTGATGAATAAAAGTAGAGGAAAGAACAATCGCCATAAATTGGGGTTCAACTGAAAATCCGACTGAACTCGTTCCAGAACGTAACGAACTATTAATCGTTCCAGAAAATCTACGTATTTATCACCACTGTAATTCCACACTATTAGGTCACGTCTTACAATAATAATCCATGTAATTTTGTCGCAATGAAGTTGACATAAAAGCGTTAAGTTCAAATATACAATTTCCGTTATTAAACGATAAAATGTGCTGGACAGTTTATTTACATTTTCCAACATGACTTCTGGTAACGGTTAATTAAATGCTCATTTATTTATGTTACTCCCTTTTTAACGTACAAAAATTTTTTTTTACCAAATGAAACATTAATGTCAATTACTTAAAATTCAATTTACATACATATTCGGCTATAATAATTTACTAATTAGGTTATTAATTAATATTTATACTAATGAGACAGAACAAACAATTAATTTCATTTTGGGATGATATAAAAGTAGAATATTAATTATTAATAACTTAATAAAAAATGAATAATAAAATTGTAAATAAATTAAGTATTTTCCAATTATAAACTTCATTCTCGTAAACTACAATTTGGAACATTATACCCGAAGTTCAGCTACATATTTAAGATATGTTAAAAGTTTAAAGAACTCTGTGCAATAGTATATTAATCAATGAGGAAAAAAGTGACTTTAAGTCGGTAACCCAATTCAAAGGCGAAGGGTTACCAACCTGAAACCTCTTTTTTTTTCGAGTTGAGTACGATATTTTATTCACCATGAAAGTGAAATATGTTGGGCCTTGCGGGGGCTATCAATACATTTCATTTTTAGGTGAGTAAAATATATTAAAACTAAATTTCGAGTTATACCCAAGACCGATGCTTTTCTTATTAACTCAAGATCTCGGGTAACTTAAATATTGGTATTTAACCAATTTTAACACACCCCCCACTATTGATATCAAATATTCATTTTTATAACGAATACAAAATTAAACTATATGTCGCGAAGATGTACTTTACGTCTCAATTGTTTGATATTTTATTAAACGAATAATATATTATTGCAGGATAAGCAAAGTGGAATTGTTTGAAAAATTACTTTTGTTTAATGATAAATATAAAATCATATAAAAGGAACACTATAATGCAGCTGCTTACCACGAGAGCTTCTTAACAGAAAAGAGTTCGCGCTTTGTACTAAATTTCCTGTATTAAATTTTGCAAAAAGAAAAATTGGATAACCGTGTCTCTTTCCTACGACGACGTTGATTTCGTACGAAAGCTGATTATGAAGTTAAATTAAATAACTTTAAAGCTTGTTTTCGTGTACAAGTTGAAATTTATTATCAAAACAATCACTTGAACAAGTGATTATGAGAAATTAACACATAATAAAACTCGGGAAACTCTATTAAAATAATGATTTATCGATTTCAATTAAACGTCCATTAATCTCAAATTAATGGCAAAAAGAAAGTAAAATGACGCAGAGGAAAGTTTTACTCGCTGTACATAAATATTTATTAACTATTTTTATATTTTGAGCACCACGTATAAATACTATATAATTTGTATGTGGTGAATCAGTATTTATTCACAATTAATAAAATTGTATTCAGTAGCAATGCAAATAAAAAAAATTATTCAATTCAAATAAATTTCATTATATTCATTCATTATGAACATATTTAGCTCTGGATGAAGTCATATTTATGACTTGCAAATTCAAAAGGTTATAAATATTCGCGTGTTTTTCAATATGCATATTCTATTTATATATTTGGCGTATTGATATATAAATAGAACTTTGGTGTCAACTTTTATTGATAAACTATGCTGTGACGCGAGTGATAAAGGATTTACATGGGTTTTACTAAAATTGGTTACATGTCTATAGACTTAAATGAACGATTAACTGACTTCCACTTTCCATTCGCAGAATTAGACTGCATCACTTGGAAACCAGACCAGTCGAAATCCTAACAGTATTTAAAGACGGCGTAACTTGACTAAACAAGTCGAGATTCAATAAATAAAATTGGAGCAGAAGATTACACTTCCTTTTGAAACTATTCAATGATTATAAAAAGGGGTAAAAATTTTGAAAATATACCCTGGGAAGATTTCCCGCATACTCAAAGAGTGTGATATTTTGTATTAAATCAAACATTTACACAACAATTGTTACTATTTTATATAATATTTGAAATGAAAACAAATTTAAATGTATTTTCAATCATCTATTAACCAATAAGTCCTGCAATAAATTAATCGACCGAAAAGAAAAATAAACTTGTTTTAAGTATCTTCTTCAAACATCAATATAACTTGTTTTTATTGAATTATTTTAATAAAAAAAACAGCAAATGTGAGCATTAAATTAGAACAAATTCTTATATTTCTGTTAAATTTAAAATTGCTGACAACAATCAAAACTAATGGCATGACAACGAATATCGTAGATATAATTACTGCAAACAATTGGATGATGCGCCGTGAAGCAATTTTTCAGATGCGCTTCACTGAACCTGCCGACATTGTAAAGTTCAAATTGCACAAAAAAAAAAAAAAAAAAAAAAATAAAGTT
>JABFPN010000772.1:0-38498 GCA_022817305.1 Leptoteleia sp. ZL-2020
TACGTATTTTTTTCGTTTTAAGTTGTATAATTTTCAAGTATTTGTGTACTTATTTCAAAAAAGTCATTATGGTGACATATTTGATAGTAAACGTTGTACTTTTTCATACTATTTTTCTTTCCGTGTAGTATCGTACGAGTTGTAACGTTACTAAACTGAGACGGATCTTTCTAGAATATTTAACTTATAAATATAAAAGATGAAACTAGCAAGCTACTACCATGACAATTGATTAAATTCCCATCTGGGTGTCGACGAAGCACCCTTACATTTTGTGCCATGGGAATTATTAATTTTATTGTTTACTATCATATCGATATTTAATATTATTATTATTTGACGTTTTATTAATATGGTGACAATAGTCATTCCCCCTGTCGACAATTCCCCGACAAATGAATTGCTCAGTCGACTGTCACCGACGAGCGCGGCGACGTGAAGAAGAAAAGTTCGTCGCGCCGCCTAACATTGTCACGGTCAGCTGCGGGGTTTCGATATCTTATTAAGTAAAAGTTATATTTCTCTTCGTTTGAATGCGAAGAACATTAGAGCTATCGATTGATTACCCAGTCGAATCTTTATCTCGTTACCTGTCTATAATTCGTAATCAAAGTTAGACATACTTTATACGTACTTCTCTCCTACACTAAGAACAATTTTAAACAATTTTTCTCATAATTTACAACAAACTGGAGGTATAATTTTAGACATTTTGTAGTATATAATATTTCTATATCATTACCTGGAACAGAACTACAAATGATACAAACTTCCAAAAAATTGTACGACCAGTTGGTTCTTAAATTATAGCGAAAACTTTGTCGTAATTCAAAACATTTACGAGTCGTTTATCTCAGTTGATTACTTCTGAAAGGATTACTCTTATCGAAATTAAAATACCTCAGGGTATTTAAAACATGCGCCTTTGAAAATCACTTCAACTGATTTTTCATTTTAAACAATTGCATCTCGTTTATTTTACTTTGTTCATACTTAAAAGTGTATATCATACTTTTATTTTGGAATGTATCCAAGAAAATGACAACCTATATATAACCAATGTTCCGTATTTATAATCTTATAAACGTCACTGCCTAAATTACAGTTTTGTTATTTTTTCGCCAATTAAATTCGCAAAAATTGCTTTCAGGAAATATCCAATGCTTAGAATAAAGTATTATAAAAAACATTTTCTTGCAAACGCCGGATATACTTGTGTCGTTTTAAAAAGTACTAGTCGAGTACAATAAATTATATTAACAATGTTATCTTAATAAAATTGAAACATACATTGAGAAAAATAGTATAGTAATTCTGGACTCTATGTGTTCCTGTATAAAATAATGCTCGGTAATGTAACAAGAGGTACTGCAGTTCTGATAATTAGTACTTGAAAATATGACACCACTTATCAGACTGTCTGGTAATGTTCATAACATTGGAGCATAGAGTCTCAGAATGCTAGAAACTATATTATCTTTTATTATTTTATTTTTCTCACCGTATAAAGTACATATATGTTTTAACAACTTCACATACGGTTGATATCTGGTAATAATTGGTTCCGATACAAGAAAATTATTGAAACCATATATAGCTGAATATGATATCAATTATAGCTCCATATTATCAATATACGGTAGTATGAATGAATAAAAAAACATATATGTTCGTATATGAATTTTTTATTTTCTTATAAACAACTATTGAAACATATATAACAAAGACATATCCATATTAATCGGTGTGAAAAATCTTTCTTCTTATGTCCAGACGTAACCAGTATTACCACAAGTCCCGGAAGTACTCCTTGCAAGAAGATCCAGAATGCCGGAAGCGCGTGGGCGGCATGCAGGTGAACGAGCTGATGGGGCCGCTGGTGCGGCGGGTGAGCGTGCAACCGGACGAGGCGAGCACCCTCCAAGAACTAGACATCGACGATTTGGAGTCGCACCGGAGCGACGACCCCCGGGGCTTGCGCCGTCACAAGACCCACAACACGGTGCAGATCGGCCGGCGCCGCGAGGCCGGCCTAGTGGACAGCGGCAAGAAGCGCTACGACCACTCGCCCCACGAGGTCTTCGTTCAGCTGGATGAGTTGCGGGGCCTTGGCGAGGAGCGCGAGTGGTGCGAGACCGCTCGCTGGATCAAGTACGAGGAGGACGTGGAGGAGGGCGCCGCCAGGTGGGGCCAGCCCCATGTCGCCTCCCTGAGCTTCCACTCGCTGCTCAATCTCCGCCGCTGTCTCGAAACCGGCGTCGTCCTGTTCGACATCGAGGATAAAGAGCTGCCCGGCGTGGCCTACCGAATCGTCGAGCAGATGGTCACCGACGACCTCATTCTGCCCGGCGACCGGTCGGTCGTCATGAGGGCGCTCCTGCTCAGGCACAGACACGTCAACGAACACGAGCGGGGCTTCCGCTTTTCCAAGAGGCATTACTCCAGTTACACCAGTCTGCAGGTGAGCCCTCCAATGGTGCATGTTAGCTTATTGATTTCCAGGGTACGGACGCGAAGGGCACGGAGCTGGAGCCATGGGGTTGGTGTCTTTTCCGATTACACCGTTTTGTTGAATGACTTGTAAGCGCAATGAGCAACGGTCAATGTTTTATAGGGAATTTTAGCGGGGAATTAATGTATATATAAAATAAATATAAAATAATATACTATTTTTCTCAGTGTGGACATATATGTTCTTTCTTAATACACATACGACAGTATATGAATGTACATGGTCGATATATAGCAATAATTAATATAATATTCTAGTCATGTATGCTTTCAACTATTACCATATATAAATTAAGAAAAAACATATAGATACATATATAAATTTTAATTATAAAAAAATTGGGTTGAGGGAGTATCTTGTATTGGGTTGAAACAGTATCCAACCAATAAAGAATCGACCATATTGAACGATAAGATATTTTACATAACGATATAATAAAAAGACACTAACTCCATGACTTTAGAAGTTTGATATTATTTTAAGAGAATGTCACGTCAAATTTTAACGATGTTGCAGACTTTGCAAAAGAAAATTAACTCTGGTTAAATTAACATGCTTAAGCAGTTAGCCTTGGTGTTCTACAGATTTTTGTCTAACGATTTAAAAGTCATGATGCTATTTAAAAGTGAAAATTATTCTTTCGTTTTTCAGAAGAAAAAATCAAACAAAAAATAACAGCCTTTTTTATCTATAAATCATATATTAAATAATATTATTCGCTTTAAAATTAATAATTCGTACTCTAAACCCGGAAAGAAAATTTTAATAAGTTAGAAGTTCATACCTCTCTTGTCCGTTTATCCCTAATATAATATACCGTAAGTTACTAAGGATTATAAACTAAACTTTTATTATCAGTTTTCTACTCTGAGAAGTCAAGAATGTTAAATTAATTATGTACATATAATTCTAAAACAGCAGTATATGTTAGGTGCCTTAACAAGTTTATACGAAGAAAAATAATGTAGTAATCTTGAATTTTATACACCCATCTATGAAACCGTGCTTCGTAATATAATAGGAAATGCTCCAATTCTAACAACAGATATTAATTAGGACTTAAAAATACAATATCATTTATCTCTTATAATGTTTATAATATTAACTGTAATATATACAGTTCAAGACTATCAAAGATCCATTTTATTTGACAATTATTTAATATAATATAAATTATTTATACTGACTTGTTAAAAATGAAATAAACGTGATTCATTTTGCTTTTCTGTCAAACCCCTTTTGACATTTTTGTTATGATACTATAAGCATAACTATTATAGCCAGGAAATATGAGATATCAAAAATGAAATTGTGGTAATTTGCCGCACGCAGTCTCGATTACCCTTATTAAAATACAATCAAAATGAGTATTATTTCATACCGTCATTTTTTATGCGGGATAGGTCTATTAAAAAACAATGGAGAATACAAAATAACACTCAATTTAAGCGTATTTTTAATAAGAATAGGGTTATCGATAAAAATAATTGTAAATACATGTTGTATCTACTTTATGCAGTGGCTTTCATAATTGATGAGCAGTGAATTATAACTTCATTTATAATTTAAGACTTTCCTAGTAAATGTATTTGTAAATGGTAAAAATTAATTATATATGTAATATTACAATTAAAAATTTGAAATTTGATAACTCGTCTCACTTCGCTTGTTTATTTTTTACGCGAATTGTAGACATCATTGTATGATTAAAATGATTAATTGCTTTATCATATATTGTTGTTTACATTTAAAACAAATTTCAATAAAATCACATGTCTTATTAGTAAAATTAAATTTGATAATACGGAAAGAAGAAATGTAAATTAGTCGAACTGAATTATTTCTTCGAGCAAAGTACTTCATGAATATTCAGGAATCATAATGAAATTTTGAGTACGTTATTATTTTATAAAAATATAACAAATCTTTTTATACTCTCAGATGGAAAATTATTCCCTTGTTACTATTCCAACTTTAAGAGGAATTCGCAACTTATTGATAAGAAACTTCATTGTACAATTATAAATTTCAAACTTCATTTTCCATGATGCTGAAATTTCTTCTTTAAACTCAATTTTTCTATGCATAAATAAAAATACACGTTATATATAGTTCTTATCTCTTGACTATTTGTTTAATATTAATGGTATTAATACAATAAGAATAATGATGGTAAATGCAAAGAAGAACTAAAAACATGTATACTTTAAGGAGTTCGAAAGAAAAAAGAAAAATTGGCCGCACGCGAAACAATTCTTTTAAGCGAATTAACACGAGCTTGGAATAAAACGTTTTCATGTTGTTTCCACAGTCGGTCTGGCTTGAGGAAGACGACGCTGCGCGGGAGGTTGCCGAGAGCCATGTAATTAAACAAGTTCATCCCCAAAGTACATGTCATGTTTATCTTTCTTTTGTCCCTGTTACCCCTTTTAATATAGCGTTAGTTTGATCGGCGGTCGCGGAATGCCCGTAACGTTCCCTTTTGTCCGCTAAACGCGAGTCAAAATGGGGGGGTCTACGCGATTTCGCGACCAGTCCACGTTTTCACAGCTTGCTCGTACGTTCAGGTAGCTAATCACATTGTCAATGATATGCCCCATTTAAAAGCACGCATGATCGCGATGTTTTGTCACTTTGAGGTACCTTATTCATGTCCACCCATCCCTCAAGAAATACTTCTTTACTTTTAATTTGTATTGCACTTTTAAGCAAGATGCGTTGTTGATTTTACGAAACTAACAAAGATTCAACGAATGAAAAATAATCAGTTATAATGTAAAAAATATAAAAAAATTAAAATAAAATTTACATCAGCAGTAAATAATAATTATTGTTAATTTTAAGTAATTTAATTCATCAGAAGGAGTTAATTTTTTATATCTTATTTTTTATGGAATATGAAAACATATGTTGTTCGCTTTTCTAATAGTTAAAGAAACATGGTGTTTATAAATACATGTTTTTTTTTATAACAATACTTTTATTTTTCATTAATAACCACAATTTGTTTATTATACCCAACCACATTGTACTCCTTATTATTAAAGACATCACGCCACAATTTGATTATAACCGCAAAATTCATTTGTAGTATCAATAATGATATCCGAACGTTTTGCAGAATTTAAGTGACTCAAAGCCGAAGCTTGTGATGACCTCAAATTCGAACTTGGATAACAACCACGTGATCGACATGAAGGAAGAATTGACCTATACGAGCAGCAGCGAAGACCTGAAGAGTAAACACAATGAATACATATTGAAAAGGATTCCAGCTGGCGCTGAGGCTACGGTGGTGCTGGTCGGTGCCGTGGACTTTCTGGACCAACCGACGATAGCATTCGTTCGATTGGCCGAGGGCGTTCCAATGCCATCGATCACCGAAGTGACCATCCCGGTGCGGTTCATGTTTACGCTTCTGGGGCCGCGAAACTCCGACTTGGACTATCACGAAATCGGCCGGTCCATCTCCACGCTCATGTCCAATAGTTCCTTCCATAAACTCGCATACCGGGCAACCGAGAGGCGCGAGCTTCTGTCCGCCATCAACGAATTCCTCGACGATTCGATTGTACTACCACCCGGTGATTGGGAGAGGCAGGCGCTGTTACCATTTCAGGAATTGAGGGACAAAAGCATAGCGATCAAACAGCGCAAAGTCAAGGCGCTCGAAGAGAGTAAGAAGAAGCAAGAAGTTACCAGAGTGGATGTCACCACGAAAAAAGGTATATGATCTAGATTGAATCTCAGGTCTAAATCTAAATTGTACCATGCGTACGGAATTTTAATAATGATTAAACTTCTAGTATGTCTTGGGTCCACGTATTTAATAATTAGATATCATTATTTACTTTACTAAAGATTGATCAAAGATAGTAGCAGACTTAATATTAGCGTTCTATTAATTTTAATAAACTTGTACAAAATTAAATCTAATTAGATTTCATTATTTGAACGAATGTAGAAAATGTTTTAATTTGTCTTTTATTTTGTATTTTTTGTTTGCTATTTTAATTTAAAGATATCATGTTTTAACCGCGAAAACGGAAAGGAAACTTTAAATCGAGTATTTTATATTTCCATCTTCGTTTGTTAGGAATATTAAATCAATCGTATACATGAATATGCGGACAAACATAGTGCTACCCTTGTGTTAAATTATGCAACTGCAAAGCACAATTATAGTGCAATTATTAAGAACATTTTTTTATCTAGGTATTTCGTTATTTATATGTTTGCAATTTTCTATAAATAAAATATTATTATACACGGTATAATTTTATCGTAACTTTTTATTTGCTTATTGATCTATTTGCTTTTAAAAGGCAAAAGAAATAAGAAAAATCTTCTATAGCATTTACTTTTTGTATTTATGATTCTTATTGCACTTACAATGTTTCATTGCATGTACTATGATAATTGTCAAATATAAATTCTATAAAAATACTCACTTAATAAAATCTGGAATTACAGTTTGTTATAACTCTAAAATAATTTAATTGGAATTATGTTAGAACGACAATAAGATAATGAAAATTTCCGATAAATATACTTTCCAATTAATAATTAAGATTTAATAATTCATTGCGGAGGTAAGTAAAAATTATTGAATTCAGTACTATAAAGAAATTATTTGCACAATTTCCTTTTCTAAATTGTTTAAAAGTAAACTTTAGATAAGAAATAAATGACGACGTTCATAATTCCCGATAAATAAACAATAATAATACCGATAGGTCGTTCGTACATTCAAAATTTAACTTGCAATTATCAATGTGACTTGTTTATGAAATAAATAAATCATTAATATTTAATATTAATAAAGATCATAGCTCATTTGATAGTATACATTTTCTATTGATAATAATATTGAGTAGAAATGACTGCACATATACTGTAAACAACATTGTGAAATTAATATCCATTTACCTACTTCAATATTGATGTAAATAATAATTTATAAAAATACTACATTAAAAATAGTATCTTTTAAAGCTAACTGACTAGCTAATAACTTGTAAATAATCATACACAGAAGCATCGACTACAAATGGTTTACAACGTACAAATTTATCCATTTAATATCAATGATTATGTTTATTTTACAATATATTTCTATGTTGATATCCTTCATTTCAATTTAACATTATATCTCCGACATATTCTTATAATTTAATACATTATTATAATCCATATTAGTACAATAAAATGTTTGTCACGTAATTTTATATTAATGTAAGTATAACTTAAGAACATTTCGTAGTGCTAGCTATCGCAGAAGAAGAGCGTAAACCCCCCGATGACGATTCTCTGCGGCGCACGCGAAAGCCTTTCGGCGGCCTCATCAAGGACATCAAACGACGTTACCCATTCTACCTGTCCGACCTGACGGAGGGCCTGAACACGACCTGCCTCGCTGCAGCTATCTTCATGTACTTCGCGGCGCTCTGTACCGCCATCACTTTTGGCGGCTTGATGAGCGACAAGACGCACAACCTCATCGGCATCTCCGAGACCTTGGTATCCGCGAGCTTCACCGGCGTCTTCATGGCGCTGTTCTCCACGCAGCCGCTCGTCATCATCGGCACCACCGGGCCACTACTCCTTTTCGACGAATCGCTTTATAACTTCTGCTCGGCTTACGGACTCGAGTTTCTTACAATGCGTGTTTACGTCGGCGCCTGGATGGGTGTTATTGCGCTCACCGTCGCCTGTGTCGAAGGTTCCGTTCTCGTCCGCCTCTTCACCCGCTTCACCGAGGAAATCTTCACCGGCCTCATCTCCATTCTCTACATCGTCGAAACCTTCATCAAACTGTACAACTACTTTTACCGGAACCCGCTGTTGCCAGAGTATTGTTTCAGTAACAATACGGCTATGAACGATTCCAGTTGGTACCATGGGACTAACAATAACACGAGGTTTGTTTCACGATGAATTATTTGCTCATAAATGCAAGATAAATTTCATTCGAGCAAGTATACAATTGCATTGAAAGCTTACCCGCTGCGTAAGCAGGTTACAGTTTGCCTTTCCTCTCTATATTTTTAATTTTTTTATACATGTAAACAATATTTATTAGGCTAGATCATTCAAAACGGAACAGCAACATGATCAAAGAAGTTGGATATAATATTTAAATAAATAATCAAGTCAAAATTCTTTAAATTATAATTTGTAATTACTTAAAGTAATTAATTTAATTGTTAACATTTACACGTATATTATAATATAAAATATATTATAATAGCCAATTTCAATATATACATAGAGAGGGAGGGCAAACTTTCTCGTTGGTTAGGGAAGGCTGTAAAATTCCAGACGAACGCATTGCTATGTTCCACCGTTTTTATTATTTCGATGCTAGTGTTAGCAACTTAAACCTGCTTACGAAGCAGATAAGCTGTCCAGCTTTCAATGCAACTTTTATGAGGTAGTTGATAAGAATTTGTGTGTAAGCAGAATTATATAAAAAGACTTTCTCTGGAATCTTAGTATTGGTCTTGGGCTTTTACGAACCTTTGAACAATGATCAATTCATTCAAAGGAACTAGGAAAGGAACTAAAATGGGTGGGATTCTAAAACTACCTTGAAAGCTGGCCAAGAAAACTGGTTGGTTTCCGGTGCCAAATTCTCTTACCTATCTATTTATCCTAGTTAGATTCTTTCTAAGAGTCAAAGCAATGTGTCGCCCAAGATAATATTAAAAATAGTAACAACTTTTTGCAGATATGCGATATAATTTATTAATTTATAACATTAATAATTTCTAATTTTTTTCAGCGTTGCCTCCAATATATTGCCCAGAAAGGATGCGCAAGGGCTTTATGTCAACCAGCCAAACACAGCTCTGATGTGCACCATTCTGTGTTTGGGCACCTTCTTGGGCGCCTACTATTTGCGTATCTTCCGTAACAGTCACTACCTTGGGCGAAGTGCAAGGCGAGCATTTGGTGATTTCGGAGTGCCAATAAGCATTATCATGTTTGTTTTGGTGGATTATTTGGCAGGTGTGGAAACAGAAAAACTTTCGGTTCCCGATGGATTGCTACCCACGCAGCCCAACAGAACGTGGATCGTAAGCCCAACCGGTACAAATGGTAACACTGTCCCAATTTGGGTCGTGTTCGCTTGTGTCATCCCTGCACTACTCGTCTACATTTTGGTCTTTATGGAAACACAAATTTCTGAGTAAATATCTATATGTTATAACAATGTATTAGATTATCTAAATGTTATAACATTATATTAGATTATAAACAAGATGAATTGAAATTACCACCGCTGATGATAATTTCTAGAATTATTTAAGACATTAAATTTATATAATAATTTTAAATTTTTTATATATTTAACTAGATTGATTATTAATATGATTGAGGAAATAATCATTCAACTTAATTCATTATTTCAATTTTTGATTTTTAATGATTAATTACAGATTGATAATTGATAAAAAAGAGAGGAAATTGAGGAAAGGCAATGGTTACCACATGGACATCGTAGTAGTCTGTTTGTTGAATACGATTTGCGGATTTATGGGGGCGCCCTGGTGCTGTGCTGCGTCAGTGCGTTCACTCACTCATGTCTCTTCGGTGACAGTGATGTCCAGAACTCATGCTCCCGGTGAAAAACCACACATTGTAGAGGTCAAAGAACAACGTGTAAGCGCGCTTCTCGTCGCTATTTTGGTCGGCGTCAGTGTTTCGATGGCGCCACTGTTACGTAAAGTGCCAATGGCCGTTTTATTGGGCGTTTTCTTGTACATGGGTATATCATCGACTAATGGTGTACAACTCTTTGATCGAATTAAGGTAATTCTTACATATCTGTTTCGTTTAAACATAGATATCTCAGCTGAAAATTATTCTCAGATTATTAAGAAATCACTTTACCTGTAATAAAAGTCCAAAGATGTTGATTCCTTTTTCGAAGATATGAAAGAGAATTATGTTAGAAACTTCTTACTTCAACAAAATATCTTAAATTGTATTAACATTTTTCAGCTTTTCTTTATGCCGGTAAAACACCATGGAAGTGCAAACTACGTGCGACGAGTGCAGACATACAAGATGCACATTTTTACATTTGTGCAGATTGTGTGTCTGACAATTCTATGGGTGGTAAAGAGCACGGTCGCTGCCTTAGCGCTGCCGTTCTTCCTGATACTCATGATACCGTTGCGTGCACAGATGCGCTTCTTCTTTACAGCGGCGGAACTGCGTGCCCTCGACAGCAAAGCCCCGGACAACGAGGATGAGCCAGACTTCTACGAAGAGGCACCGCTGCCCGGTTAGACAGACGATCGTGCCTTATGCTCACGTTCGAATCGCATGGATACGACGTACGAGTGCCAAATCACAGTTGAGAATCCGGGCTGTCGATTATTTTTCGCAAAATTAAATTTAAATCACTTAAACCTCTGCTTGAAGAGCACAGCAGTTTTTAGATGTTTCTTCAGCGCTGATATCGTTTTATATTTAGTTATCAAATAAGAAAACTAACGTCGCTAAAATAATGTTGAACATACGAAACTACACTGAGAAAAAAGTTAGGATAAAAATTATTATACTGTATCTAAAAATGGGGACAAATGACATCTTCTTGTCTTAGTTAATATACGTTTAAAAGAGGTTATAAGTAAAATGAACATTTTTATTATACTGTATCACAGTAACTTGTACAATACTGATAATCTCTTTTAAAATGTATCTTAAATATGACAAGAATTGCAATTTGTCCCCATTTTTACACATAGTATAATAATTTTTATCCCAACTTTTTTCTCAGTGTAAGTGTGTTCTATCTCTGTTTTATGGTAACAGTGTTCATTATTCACGTTTTATAACCAATCGTGTGTTAAACTCTTATTAATCTGTAACGATGGTTATTGACATTTTAATACCGTCCTTATAAATTCGAGTGCTTTAATATTTAAATTACATATCGCTATTCATATGCTAATTTTATTGCTTCAGCAATACATTTGGTAAAATAAATTACAGGTGTATTGATAAAGAATTTGATTTTATTATAAGCTTAATTTAACGGGATACATTAAATAATATATTAATGAAATTATTGTGAGTTTGAGATTTTCATTAACATTTCAATGTACATCAAATCAGTTATTCTTCGTGAATGTATTTATCTGTACTCGTTTGATTAGTAGCTCTTCAACTAAAGGTTTATGTGATTTTAATAGAAAATTGCGAGTATCGCTTCTTCGTCGCTCGTTACTTTATTCCGCACTATCTTTCGCTTTCAGTTATCAAAACAACTCGATTCACCTCTTTACACGTGTACCTTATCGATAAACTACCTCTAAGAGTCTTACAATTAAACTACGTCGTATAGGCATCTTTTCATGAAGCGCTCAAATGTGTAGTTGAACAGAAATAAAGAGAGGATGATTGATTAAATGCACGGGAAAAGGATTCAGACGAAACGCTGTGAAAATGGCTCTGAATGTTTTTTCCCCTGAGTAAAATAAGTAGCTAATTAATGAACGTGTATTAATTCTTTTGTCTTTTAAAACACCGATGGAGATAATTTATTTTTAACATATTTTTTTAACAATCAATAACTAATAACGTGATTACTATCAATAAATTTATATTGTAAAATATGTAGGACAAATGAAGATTTATTTAATTGATGAAAATTATGATTAATCTTTTAATCGCAGTATAATAAGTTAAACAAAAAAAAATAGTTGTTATTTATATTTTCGATTTGATGTAATAGATCATGGTTACTCTCATACAATTATTACTTTCAGGAAAAAAATAAATGTACTTGAGAATTCTGATATTTAGTTAAGGAAATTTAAGTTTTATAATTAAGCAACATTGTTGTTTGTTTCATTACATTTTTAAACGTGATATTCAAGGCGAATTTCGTAACCGGCCGACAGTGTAGTTAACACGGCGAGATGTTCGCGTTGGCAACACTGAGGATGCACACACGAAACGAAGTACCTGATTGGCCGGCACACTTTCAATTCCGAATGGCAATTTGTGGCGACTTTTTGAGCTCGTCCTTAAGATTGTATATTTGTAAAGTGTATAAAGTACCGCTAAGACAGATAACAATGCAAAACGAAGAGTATTTTGAACATATTTTGATTCCGTGAGATATTTTAATAATCGATATATAATATATAAATATCTAAATATGCATGTATATATACAGAGAGACACAGAGAGAGAATGATAGAAAGAAATGAAAATATAAACCGTTTTTATTGATAATTCTATTTCGAGTTAATAGAGTCAGGTGGAATTAATCGAGAGAATTAATATCGCCAAAATGCGAGGAGTCCTGCGGAAAAATATACTTTATGCTAAAATTGACATAAAAATCTTTGTCGGTAGTTACAACTTATATAAATAATTTTTCAATTTTTACTAAACTGTGTAAAAAAAAATATTAAAATATTTGGTAAGTTTTTGAACTTTAGGTTATTACTATCAAAGATTCACTGTAGTCAAGCATTATCATAAAGTAAAGTAGTCATTTATGAAGTTTTTCTCTTCGTAAATAAATGGGAAAGTGTTTAAGTTATCCTTGTCAACTGCACAACCCGTTAATGACGATTTTTAAAACAAGTATTTTTTGGTTTTTAATAAGCGGTATTTTGGAAAAAATTTTAAAAAGCTTCTAGCGCGTGCTGGTAACGTTTTGTGCAGTGGCCGATGTATCTAAATTTTATGTTGACCGGAAAGGTCGTTAGCAGGGAAAGTCCTGCGAAAAGCGCGGAACACGGTAATGAATCCTCATAGAATATTGTGATAGATCTCCAAATGTCACTTGTAATAGCACTTGTGAATTGCAGATCCTGAGGAATACATTTTTATAGACATTGCGTGATGAGGCCAACGTGACGGATCACGATTTTCTCAACGAATTTCAGGAATCGAGTTCGTTTTCGTTTCACTCCACAGTACTTGGTCGCGAGTTGATGTAATCATGTGTTCTGAATATTTAACGTGACAATTTGTCTGTATGAGAAATGATCAATGAAGAATCGAGCAAGGATTTTATGGCATGTAAAATAATGATTGTCGAATTACATACAATAGATATATTTAATTTATAAATTTAATCATTGTTTTTATATCATATTTTTGTTCATAGTCATAAATAAAAATTTTATTAGAAATTTATACTACATTGTTCTCTGCTTAAAGAGAACTATAATCTATTACATTTTATTAAATGTTTAAAATAATACATAATAATCAGGATATACTACAATTTTTCATATTTTCATCTTAACTAAACTGTAAATATAACACTTAAAGAAAAGTTCAATTTAATTTATAAAATATTTTAAAAACTTTTTATGCAATATTTTTACTATGTGCGTACTTCATCTTGATTATTAATAAAATGATACATGAATAGAGAGTGATTATTAGCAAATAAAAAGTATTTAATGATAAAACGGATTGTGTTTATTATATTAATTATATACATATATTTATTATAGTTATATTATTTAACAATTTTACAATTGTGACTTAATCAGAAATCATGAATTATAATAATTTAAACACGTTGTTTAGTTCAACGAGTGTCGCCGCCAACGATTTTGTTTGCGACTAATTTATTAATGATAACTTTTCTTTGATCATTTCTCCTTCATTATTTCTTACAGATATTTTTTTGTTAAATATTACTCAGTTAGGTACAAATGGATATTTTTTATCGATTATTTCATAATGAATGTGTGTAATGAATTCTTTTTCATTGATCATAAATCAATGAAATGCATTACCTACATTAGAACACGAAGATTATCACAATGTCCGTTAAAAATTATTCTTGGGAATATCGTTGAGACATTTGACATACTACTAATGGATCTAGCGACATTCCTCGGAAGCGGACATTTGCGATAACATAAAATTTTCAATGGATATCTCAAATATCTTTTATCTTTGAGATATCATTTACTATAAGGGAAGTTCTATTGTACTTAATTGTAAATTAAACATTGATCAGTGTTCTCAATAAGGAACAATGTTGTTATAGCCATTTAATTATATTGAATTTTGTAAAATTATTTATAAGTTTTAAATGAAAGGACGACTGTCAGAAATTAATTCAAAAATTGCTCATGAGCGAAGTTACAAAAATATCACTTCAAGACTCTTATCAAATCTTCAATAAAAATAACCACCGGGAATGATTTCAAACTAAAATGTTCTTGAATAGAAGACCTTTTCGTTCATGAGCAACCTCTAACAATCTCTGATGATTATTTTCTTAATTTTAATTCCAGGTTATGAATCGCTCACCTTATCTCAAAAATTGTAGCAACAGAATAAAAGAAAATAATAGCGGGATAAAAATTTATAATTGTATATAAGCATATATAATTCAGTTCTTTTGGAACATATCTTTATCTCGTTATAGGTTTGCAACTCCGTAGAAATTTGTTAGCCGCAATTACGTCTCTGTATATACGTTTCTAGGATACGAATTCAAAATCAAGTATTTTGTGCATTTTCTTTTGTCCTCGTAATTATTCGTTAAGTTACGAACTGAGGCTGTATCTCGTTATTTATCACATCCCTTGTAGAAAAAAATATTCTGAAAATCTCTGAAAAATCATGAATCTTTTTCTGAGAAATTCTGATTTCTTCTTCATAAGGGACCTCGAGCTGCCTGCACTATTGCGGACAAAAGCGTAATCAAAAGTGTAGTGTAACTAATCGTCTGACCAATTGTCGAGACAATTGCGGTCGAATGTGTTCGATTTGTTTTGAGGGGCTGCGCTACCTGCGAGTCAAGGGGATACGTTCATGTTTTCATTTTAAATACGTCACTGCACTTTTAAAGAGCTTTTAAAAATCGTTGTACAATTGTAAATAACATTTTAAAGCGCTTATTAAAAGTCGCGTTACGCGAGTTTTAACGTTCCCATGTGATATGGTTTTGTAGATAATGTCAATTATTTAACGGAAAACGACCGTTTTTCGTGACTCGCGGATGCAACAAACCCCTTGAGAGATTATGAAAATTCGTTCTATTAAACTGGAAATCTTATAGATTTTACTTCGATAGATTGTACTTCGATCGACAAAATATGATTGTTATCGATTGATAGATTATTACTATTATTATATATTGTAAATAAATCTAGTTATCTTACAGTATTAAAAATACCATACTTTAGTGATGGAAACTCTCTTAGATAATAGTTTATGCCTTAGTTTAGATCAAGGGATTGAGGAGACACATACAAAAGAAAGAAAGAAAGAAAGAAAGACGAATTCAAATTGAGATCCGAAAATAAATATCTTGATTGTCCTTTATGTAAGTGTATATTTAATGACCATCTGTCGCTTAAGCATTCAGTTTTCGTAATCAAATGCGACGGGAAAATATAAATATTTTTATTTCACATGTATTCAGTGCTTTAATCGATAATACGTCCTTAACGCCTAGAGCTTGTAGTTTAATTTAATGTAGTGGTATTTTATTTATTTAGCGCATTTCGTTGTAATGGCCTCTCCACGAAGAATTCTTTCAATAGTAAACCAAGTTTCACCGCGAACTCTACAACTACGATTACCAAAGTATGTTTTTAGATGTGTTTTAGTGCATATAGTTAGAGTAGTTTTTTGTTAATTTAGCTTCCGTTAGTTTTCGCAAGTTCCAAATTTCCATGTTTTTGTTTTGAAATTCATAATCGTATTTTTCAATTAAATTATTTATATTATAATTTAATCAATAGCATTATGTATATTTTATAAAAATTTAAACATGCTAATATTATTTCAAGAATCGAAATTGTATGATTATTACATTATATTATATATATAATTATATGAATAATTTTATCTTAAACATAAAATACATTGTTAGTCTTTGTGGCTACCAATATATTTTCTTTTTATGCAAATAAAATATTGTACTCAACTTTGGAAAAAGTGATTTTTCGTCACTTGGGGAAAACGTCATTTTCCTCCTTAGAGAGTTTTGGAAAAATGGCGTTTTTCATTTCCTTGCAATGAAAAATATTGTACATATCACGGGAGATTCATGAAAATGTATTTTCGAAGATGAATTTCCATTTGAATCTCTTTTTGTGTGTAATGTACTATTAAGTTATTAGTTCTGCGACTTTGACTCCAGCTGCCAACTTAAAACCACTTATTTCCTTGTTAAGTCATATACGATTTTACAATTATATATTTGTAGTTATAACTAATAACTTTTAAATTATCAAAAGAAGTGAGATGCTTATATAAATAGACCATAAATAAATAAAAAATTATGAATAGTAATATTAAATAAAAAAAAACTAAATTGACAAGGTCACTAAGTTCTCCAAAATTGAGTCAACGTGTGACACTAAATGTTGATACGCCAAATCGATCTAAAATTATCAGTCAAGGTCTATCCAATCGAAAATTTAAAGTTATTGGAGTTGGAGGTTTTGGAACTGTTTATCGAGCATCTTATAAAGGTAAAAGATTAGTTGCAATTTTAATTAGTTAATTTTTCTTGTTTTCAATTTATTTTACGTATAATATTATGTTTTACTTTAGGAGCTCAAGTTGCAGCCAAAATTTTAAAACACAATTTCAATGATGTCATCTCTGCCGAAATGCACAGAGTTAATTTAAAACACAAAAATATAGTACGAATAATAGGATGCGATCAGGGTGAATCTTTGTCAATAATAATGATGGAACTTTGCGGACCTTCATTAGAAAAATTAATTGAAGAAAGATCTATACCAAAACAAGAAAGAATTTTATTCCTATACAATGTATCCCAAGCTTTAAAGTATTGCCATAAAGCTAATATTGTTCATGCAGATGTTAAACCTAAAAACATTTATATAACAGAAAAAGGAGAAGCTAAATTAGGAGATTTTGGAAGTTCAGTTTTTGTAAACCAAATAGATAAAGGAAAATGTTCAATCAGGGTAAATACAATGAACAAAATTAAAATACAAATCTAGTTGTTTTCTGATGCTGAATTTGTACTTTTGATTTAAGCTAAATGTAAAAATGTAGCTATATATTCTATTTATTAAATGTATACCCCTAAAACTTAAAGAAAAAGTATATCCAAGCTATGAAAAATATTTAAAAATTAATTATGGTGATTTTAGACTTCCTAATATTTTGCAACCATTAATATACTGCAAAGCTTTTAGTTAATATTAAATTTTAAGTTTAACTTAAATTTATTAGAATAAACTCAAAAGACAGCTTGGTTAATTGATATGATTAAAAGAAATGTATTTCTGTGGATTTAAAAAAGTTTAATTTATGAATATTAAATGTTATCTAATATTTTATTGAATTTATATACTTTATTTGCAGTTTATAAGTTGTTCCAATATAAGCTATTCCTTAAATGATAGTTATTTTAAGATAACAATGAAATCTATTTATTGTAGGGAACAGCTGGTTATGCAGCTCCTGAAATTATTCGAGGTGAAGTTCCTATTGCAGCATCTGATGTTTATTCTCTTGGGATTGTAGCATGGCAAATGTTATCAAGAACCAAACCTTTTGCTGGTTATCACTGTCATACTATACTTTATTTAACAGGAAATGGATATAAACCAGAGGAGATCCATATTTATGATGATGAATTTAAAGGGGAATATAAAAAATTGTACAGAAAAATGTGGAGTACCAAGTATGAAAACAGGGCATCTTTAGACTATGTTTTACAAAAGTTAAATGAATTTAAAGAAGTAAATTAATTAGTATTAAATTACAATATGAATTTCATTTTAAAATAATCACTACATAAATTGGGTACTACAAAATAAAATTTAAGTAAGTTTATACCTTTTTAAAAAAGATTTTAATTTTTTTACAATTATTGTTTTAATATAAAAATAATAAAATAATTTTATTTTATGTTTATGTATCTGGCATCTCTCCTCCTGGAACAAGCTAAAAAATTACTATTATTATTTTACTATTATTTGATTATTTTCATTATTTTCATTTTTATTTGTAATATTAAATTTTTCAAATATAAAATTTGTCTATAATTAAAAATTAATCATAATTGAAACAATTGTTCTAAAATACAAGAAAAGTAGCATTATTAAATAATTAGACATATCATTTATAATAATAATAAATAATTAAACTAACCATAGTAATATTATTGCCATTCAACAATATTCTATCCAACTTTGTAACTCTTCTTCCTTCTGGTGTTGCCTCACTTTCTGTGACATCATCCAAAAGCATATTTACAAAGTCATCGAAGCCCAAAAGAGTTCCAACTATTTCCTTATCATTTTTCATAATTATATGAATTCTTGATCCAATGCATTTATCTACCAATTCTATATACAAAATCATTAATCATTATTAACATAAAAATAATACAACAAACAAAACTTACATTAACACTGATTAAATAATGTGTTAATTTAATTCTTAAAAGTTATAACAAGAAAAATAAAAATCAATGCAAACTTTATTTATAAACAAATCAAATAATAATGGTACTATAACCTTAAATCTTCTTACCCAGTGGAAGTAAAGTTGAAGGATTTGTACTAACTGAACTCGTCATCGTTCAAAAATCAATTTTTTTACAAAAAAAAGAAATTATAATATTTATAAAATATTATCGTTTTTATTACGTTTACAAATCAATTTCTTTTAACATGAAATGAAAAAAAAAATCGTTATATTATCTACGCTCACCACTGTACATTGCTATTATACACCACTCAGGTTAATTTGGTTTAAATATCGCTAGATGTCGTTAAAGAATAGTTTTGTGTGTTTGTAAATACTTGGGTATGTTTTTCTCAAGAAAAAAACATTTACATTTATATAATTCTTTTTATAAAATAACATTTTATTATTGCATTTAGAAAAAAATTATATTACGGACAAACTTTTACTTTTCGGAGAGGAAATCCGAAATTTCAAGAATATACTGTTAAGTTATAGCATTTTTCATTGCAATTTCAGGAGTTTCTCAACAAATATTTATTGGTAAGGTATGAATGTACGTTAATATTTAATAATAATCCACATAACTGGTATGTTGAATGCTCCTCAGTATACAAATATGAAAATCAATATAAAATCTTGAAAAAAACTCTGAACTTAGTAGAGAAATCCATTTTCTTTCTGACAAGGGCCTGATCCAAGAGGGATATTATTCTAGGTTTATTATGTGTAATGTTAAAATATCCTTAAATTAAAATTAATTTAATATTACAATTATATTCATATCAACTTAAAATGATATATTTGTTTTGTATAGTTTATTGATTATTTTGTTTGTTTGTTTGTTTTTTTTATAAAAAATATTAAATAATTGATTTCTAGAATTAAAAAAGTTTATCAAATGCATATTTTATCCATCAAGGAGTGATATGCCACAGCATTCTATATGGCATTCTGAATCTGAATTCTGAATTCTGTATGTAGAATGCGTTATTAAACATGTAATTGATATATTAGAGAATTAAATTATCTGATGTATCATATTAAATTAATTAATTATATCTTAATTAATTAAATAAGTATTTTGATGAACTTAAAAAAATAATTTGTTTATAAATATTCTGTTGGCGATAAAATTGAATTCATTTTCTAACAAAAATTATTTATAGATTACTTATTTCCTTGATTTATTTCTTTGCTGTAAAAAATTAAACTAACCAAACGAAGGGAAATAAAACTGAATATCGCTTTTGAAAAGTTGGCGCGTTATAAATTGAATGGTGGCGCCACGCGCGGCGTTTGTCAGCAGGCGTCCATGACGTTGTGCATTGCGTGTGGGCCCCCTTTCGAGAGTTATCCGAGGATTAGTCGTCTGTGTGTTGTTGAGTGCGTGAGATTGTAGCAATGGCGACTGTTTTCACTTAAAGCGAAGTACTTAAACACTGCTGCTGATAGTCGCCGCACGAGTATCTTAGCAGATTGGGAATTTCATGCGCCGGGTTTGTACGCAACGCCCGCGATGATAATCGACAATCCAGACCAATTCAAGGCTTGGCTCACGGCCGTTTTGGAGCCGCTGTAAGTAGGCCAGCTTGTTCCATAGCTCCTTGTATTTCATTATCTCGCACGCATACACGCGCGCAAACACGTTACCTCGCGACAACGTTCCTTTGCGCGCACGAAAGCCCTGCATAATTCGTCCAGGTGGACGCTCAAAGTTCGCCCCTTTCCCGGGACTCGCTCGTGTCGTCCTACGTTCACTCTTCATCTCTTTCCCAGATTTTCACCAATTGAGCACTTTTTTCCAACCGATCGGAAAATTGCTGCAACAATTGCACAACGATTGCGGCGTTTCGTTAATCCCGTAATGTCTATTGTGTTTACCATGATTATAAATTGTCGCCGAGTTGTGGACTCAAGAAGAGCAATATCATAATTTGAGTAAATGGGGGGGGGGGGGGGTGTGATACTTTTCTGAATAAGGTTTTAACAGATTGCACTTTATAATGATTTTTCTAATAAATTTTCTTTAATTTTATTTCTTGTTTAATTTATTGTTATTATTGTTGTTGTTATTATTTGCAAATAAATGGAATATATTTGAATACTTGGAATTTGTGGGAAATAAAATGAAAAATGGTTTGTAGTTTTGGACGTTGCATGTGTTCATGCAATTTATTTTAGGTTCTATAATTGATATTTTTGGTTATTAAATTATGTAATTAACGAGTAGAGTCATGATGAGCAATAATTTATGCCAAATTAGGAAATTGGTCTCTATGATTGGAATTTTATGCTGTATGTTGTTGTTGAGGTTTGGCCCCAGGGAAAAGAAAATTTATAAAAGCTATCAGTCTAACTATGTAATTTTTATGCAGTATATGTTAGAAAATAGTGTTTACTTTTGTCATTTCGATACATAACCTTATTGTTAAATGAGCAAGTTAAAAAGAAAATATAATAGTATATATCAAGGGTGGCGGAAGTCACCCGACAAGCTAAGGCAATACACTTAATTCATTTTTGTAATTAGCAAAGAATTTTATAATTGTAAAAATTAATCATAAATATAATTAATACTATTCTTATTTGTTTGTTTGTCGTATTTAAGTGTAATATTTTTATATTTATAAAATTTTTTTTTATTTAAAATGTGCTTTTTAGTTCAATAAAGTAAATGTATATAATATAGATATTTGTTTTCTAGGTGTGATGCAGATCCTGCAGCACTAGCTAAATATATTTATGCCCTTGTAAAAAAGGACAAAACTTTGGAAGAGTTGCGAGAAGGAATGGTAGAGCAATTGGATGTATTTTTGCAAAATGGTAAGAATATATTAAGATATTTCTTTGCAGGAGGACAGTTTTAATTAAGAAGCTTTGTGGGAGGTACATTTTTGGGCAATTTGGTTAAAATTGTAATAATATAATTTTGTTTCAATATTTAATGTCTTATATATTAATATATTTTTTTTATTAACATTATAAGTTAGTAACACAAAATGTTATGAGGTAAAAGTATACATATATATACAGATAATTTGTAATTAATAAAATAATATTGATTTTTATTTAATATTTTGTTGCAGACACTGAGAACTTTGTGGAGTTGATGTTCAATACCTTGGAAACTCAAGAGTATGTATTGCCACCACCAAAATTAGTGGCTGTAGAAGGGGGTACACCTCCTGGTGTAAATCCTCCAGCTCCATTATCTGTAATGGAAAAGGCCACAGAAGTTCCACTGGTGTCTGCTGCAGCATTGGGCAGTACTAGTCCAAATGCTGCAGTTCAAGTCAATGGTGCTTCGCAAGTATCCATTGGAAAAAGAGAAATCAGGAAATCTGAATCAGACAGAGAAGAAAAAGAGAAGGATCGACGTCCTCGAAGCCGGTAAATGCTAATTTTATTCATTTAATTTAATCTATTTTAAATTAATTTATTTCAATTTCATTTTGCACATCATTTACTTTTAAGTTACTTTCTTTATTCCTTAAAATATAATTTACATACAAGTAATTTGAATTGTTTGATGTTGAATGTTTTCAATATTCAAAAGTAACTGAACTCGTTTTCCAGAAATAATAATAAATTATTAAATAACAGAACTTGGATTTACTGTTACCATTATTTACATTTATCAAAGTTATTGTACAAGTTGTATTTGTATAATATTTATCATTATTTGACTTATTTGTATACTTATAATATATTCAGGTAATTTAACTATTGTTTACATTCACTAAGATAATATATTATGTTATTGAAACCTCTGGAGTTGCACAAAATTGGGGTGGGAAACATGGAAAGATAACAGTGTTATGATGCCAGTTTAGATATCTCTGACTGCTGATTTTATGCTATGTTTAAATGTTTCTAATCTTTAAAAATGTGCATTTTGCTGTTTCTAATATTATAAGAATATTAGAAACAGCAAAATGCATATTTTCTTTCAAGATGTTTCTAAGGTAATCTTTGCAGAAGTTTTAAAATGTGAATCTACATGAAAATTCTGGCCGTTTTAATACAATGCAGTTTATAGATAATTCACAATAGTTAAAATAAATGTAAATAAAATCAAGATAAAAATATAATTTAATTATTTTAAGATAGGATTATAGAACATTCTTACACATAATGGCTTAATAAAGTTTTACGCCAGTAGGAATTAAGAATTCTACAAAATCATTATAAAGTTACCATTAAAATGGCAACAAATTATTTAACAAAAGTTTAAATATTTGACTCGAATTGCCAATTCGATAAAAAAATTTGTTTAACTAAGCTATGTTAAACAAATTCTTGAAATAAATGAAAAATTGATAGATTTCTTTTTGTTCAAACTAATATTAATTATTATATCATTTTAACCCAAGGGGAAGGTTAAGGTCGCGAAGTCGATCAAGATCAAGAAGTCGATCACGATCTAGGTCTTGGGAAAGAGATCGTAGAAGGTCGAGGAGCCGAGAACATCTGCGGCGAGACAGAGAACGTGATAGGAGCAGGCCATGGAGAAATAAGTCGCCTCCAATTAGTAGTAGCAGACGACATGAACGAAGGTAAATTAATGTCAAACATTAACAATATTGTTTAATAAATCAGTATTTTTATTTAAACATAAAGTGTTTAATGCAGTTTTAACTGTTATAATAATTTTTACTTAGACAAGAATGAACGTTGCAAAGCCTACGGGCAACATGCCTTTAACATTTCTTGTTCACAAGCATAATAAATTCTTTAATTTATTAAAATTTTTTGCTTAAAAATTCTTTCATACGAATAATTTATTTTTCTTGACATTTATATTTGGAGCAGATACGCGCGCATTTTATCTAACAACTGCAACATCATGCCAGCTTCACTTTTTTTAAAAAAAGCTTCACTTTCTAAAAATAAAAAAATGATTTATAATTTTTTTATTTAAAATTTATAGAATTATATAAATAGGAAAAATTTACATTTTAATAAAAAACAGTTATTACTGTATTAATTCGCAATCAAATGAAATAAATAATTTTTATTATTATTTAAGCATAAATTATTATTATAAACTATTTGTTAATTTATTAGTATTTAAATTTATTTTTTAATGTTTCACAGACGAAGTAGGAGTCGAAGTTCATCACCTCTGAGATCTAGAGGTCGAGATGGTGTAGAACATAGATCTCGGTTTCGTAATAGGTCACCGTCACCCTTGCGATCCCGATCCAGATCACGCTCTTTAGATCGTAAAAAAGACAGATTGGATCTCAGACCAGATAGTCCTACTGGTACCTCTACCCAAGACAGTAATCATGGAGATGTAGACATGCGGCTTTCTTCTGCCAGTCAGCCTATACAAAGTGTTGTCAATGTTACTTCAAATATAGTTAACAGTCAAGGTCCTGCATTTCAAAAACGTAGATGTCACGATTTTGATGGTATACAGTGATATTTAGTAATATTTTTCAGTAAAATTTTCCATAAAACTTTCATAAATGTTTACTTTTTATTTGGAATTTAAATTTAAATTAATCATTTCTTACGACTTAAGGCACAGAAGTACTCATGGACTATATGAGTACTTATAGCAATAAAATTTATGTGTTCCTAAATGACCAAAAGTGTGAAATTATACATTGAACAAAAATAATTTTAATAATTTTTTGCTAATATTAAACCATTTGTATTTTATTTCAATTGTGAAAGAAAGATTTGTTGTAATTTTTTTTATGGTGGGTATTTTGTATGTATTTATTCATTGAACTACAGAATGTTTTCAAGTTATATATTTATTATTAATATCAAATTCTGTATGATTAGCGTTTGATTAGTTTTACAACTAGATTCGTTTAGTTTTGAATTGTTTGGACTTTTCAAAAGCAATTCAATTTTTACATGGAACTCTATAAAGATTTAAATAAGATTTACCGCTAAGTTTTTACGTTAACGGTAATAATTACATTTTATTATAGAAAAGGGATATTGCATGCGCGGGGACCTTTGCCCTTATGATCATGGAACAGATCCATTGGTACTTGAGGAAGTTGCGCTGAGTAGAGTTCTGAACTTCGGGCCTCAAGCACCTGCGACTGTGCCTGTACCAGCAGTTCCCGAACCACCTTTAGGTCCGAATGGTAATGCTCCTCCACCGCATTTGCCCCTTGCAAGTTTACCACCACCACATTTAAGAAATCAACATCACTCAAACATGGGTAATTAATTAATTATAATAATTTTTAAATTAAAGTATACATTTTTCTATTCACTCGTGTCTCTCTTAAATATTATCACTTTTTGGAAGACTTGAGTGTAATTTATACAAATAATACATTTTCATGAATGTATTTATATTTGTGAAATATATGCGTGATTATTTCTCAATTAATAGAATATAATCCAGATGCTCCGAGTATGGATCCAAGAATGACATGGGGACGTCACCCACCAGGTGCACCAGGTTTATACAGCCGTGGACAAAGAGAGTTGATTAGTGTTCCTGTAACTCCTCATCCTAATTCCATAGAATTGGCGCCGCAACAAGCACCACCATCTAATGCTTTAAAGCGAAAACAGACTTTTGATTTCAATCGTTTGGGGCCGAAACAACGGATGATGCACAATCCAGCAAATTGCTCTCTTGAGCTGAAAAAAGTACCGCGCAGTCTGAACAATATTACGCAATTGAACAACCACTTTTCAAAGTTTGGCAAGATTGTCAATATCCAAGTGAATTTTAGTGGTGACCCTGAGGCAGCTTTAGTAACTTTCCAGTTGCCGTCAGAGGCTAAGGCTGCTTATCGTAGTACGGAGGCAGTACTCAACAATAGATTCATCAAGGTCTTCTGGCACAATAATGGAAACAACAACGGATCAGGAAGCAGTGAAAATGTACCGCCAGTGAAAGATAGTAAGTGTTCTTGTTCAGTAATTAATAAGAATAATTTTTTAAGGAGTTACACTCGAATCGTGCGGAGTAAAGGGCAAGCTTCTATGTTCGCAATGTATTTTATGTCAGGTTTATAACTTAAAAAAAAAAACAAAAAAAGCTTTATTAATTCCATAACAACACATTTAATTTGCAATTTTTGCTTAGAGATATTCTTTAAATTAAATAAAGAAATAAATTATCAATTGTAGGCTACTTAAACTTATTTATTTTATACCACTCAATTTATTCAAATAGTAATGTAAAACACTGTTTTGTGACAGAAAAACAGCTGAAAGTTCTTCATGTAAAATCAAAAAGTGGTAAAATTCTTGAGGGCCGCAAGATCCTATATTCTTGCCAGTATATCATTATTGACGATAAACATTGATATTTCAATTAAGATTTTTTTCTAATTATGTGGTGAATGATTCTTTTTTTTACCTTAATTTAAATTGTAAGACAATAGTATGTTTTAGAAAAAAATTAGAATTTTGTGTACTTTCCTTCAATCTTTTTTATATCAATTTTTAATAAAGCTATGTTAAGCGACATTTTTTGATATTAATTTTTAAAAAAATCTATATGGTGAAAAGAATTAAATATTTGTTTCAAACAGTTTTGAACAATTTTGCAAAATCTTATCAAGTTCTGTCATTATTTTGAACCTCGAGTGTAACTCCTTAAGAAATGTATACATAAATTATAATTGTAAAAAAATAGGTAATTACTAAGAATTCTAATGGTTCATAACTCTTTTTATCTTATTTCTTTTTTAATTTATATCTTATTTATTCTTATTTTGTCACTATTGTGAAATTTTGCAAATGTCTGAAATATATGTATAGATAAATGTCAAAAAAATATATAAATTGTAAGATACATTGTATGTAATTAAATCCTTTGTATTAATTAGCGGCGAGACTATCGATTAAGGATCGATTGGGTACGCCGGCTCAGACCAAAGCAGAAGACGCGGAATATGTGCCAACAAGACGCCACCCTGATGAGGTTGCTGTACAACAACAACAGCAACAACTTGTGACCCAGCCGTTACTGCCAGTTTCGCCGACTAAGGTTTCGAGTACACCTGCACCTCCTCGCGAAGAAAAGGTTTCTGTGGCTAAAAAAACACAGGAAATGCTTGCGTTAAAAAAGCGACACGAGGAGAAGCGAAAGGAGGCGATTAAACTTACGGCAAACTTGCGGAAACGTAAGCAGGAACTGTTGGATAAGCAACTGGTAGAGATGAAGTCACTGATCGAACGGGCGGAAAAGAATCCAGAAC
Source organism: Leptoteleia sp. ZL-2020 (assembly GCA_022817305.1). NCBI lineage: Eukaryota > Metazoa > Arthropoda > Insecta > Hymenoptera > Scelionidae > Leptoteleia > Leptoteleia sp. ZL-2020. The sequence goes on from JABFPN010000772.1 coordinate 27,169, forward strand.
AAAAGGACGCACTCATGGTGACGATCAAAGCTATGCAACAGTCAATTGACAATTTAAAGAAGGACATCGCAGCCAATGGTCAAACGGCTGCTCCAAAGACCAAGGTTTGATTTATTACATATTTTTTATGACAATATTTGTTAACAATTTTATTCATGTATAATAAGGGTTATTAATTTTTATTAATCATGTGTATTTTTGTATTATTATCATATACCTAATTGCACGAGAGTATAATTATCTATTCATTTTTAGGTAAAATCTCGTGAACAAACGCAAAAAGAAATATTAGATGCGGAATTAGATTTAATGACCGCTCAACAAGAGGTATATATTATTAAAAATGTTATATTGATTATATTCGATCAATTTAAAACAAACATTTTGTAATGATACAATCTATACTTGGTTAACTCTGGCAATACGAGCTTCACAACCTGTTACTTTACATATGTCTAATGTTAAACAATGGACATTCAGATGTTTTCAAACATAATAATTACGAATTTTTGTATAACTTGAATTATTACCCCCTATTTTATTATTATTATTTCTCACATGACATGTGTTCTGATGTTCTGACTTGTATTCTGCATCGTCATGGCATCAATCATTTTGAAGTATTACTTTGAAGTCTTCAAATTTGTAAAAATGTGATTTCTTTTTCTTTAGTTTCAAAAATAAAGCGCAGCTTTTTTTTATATTTATCTATGTTTAACAATCATTTTACCGAGGATGGAGTTTATTTTTGTAATAAAACAGAAAGTTTTGAAAAAACATAAAAACCCACTTTTACATTGCCGTGATTCAGAGGTTTATGAACAGAATAAAAGAATTATAAGAAACTTGTTATATTTCAGGGCCAAGATGCCGGTGAATTGCTTAAGAAGTTGAATGAATTACGAGCACAGGCCGCAGTTTTAGGTCTAAATACAAATTCCGCACCAACGCGTACGCGTGTAACGCGTACTGCAAAACGCGTGTTAAATTTCAGAGGTCGCGGTGGTCGTGCAAGTTTTGCACATGTCACAGTGGATCATAGACCCACTAGTCTTCTAGTCTCTGGTTACGAAACAGAAGAGAAAGCTGATGTTTTGGCTCATTTTCAGGTAATTAATAACTGTCTAATTAGAGTTCATTAACAGTTTTATCATATAAGGTTTAGATAATTTAAATTAATACCAGTTGTTTTTATACTTAATGAAAATATCTTAATTGAAATTTATTATTTTTAGCAATTCGGTGAAATAGTTAATCAGATTGTGGATGATGCCACGCCATCAATTGTGATAAATTTCAAATCTCGCAAAGAGGCTGAGGTGGCTCTTATGAAAGGTCGTACTTTTCAAGACCGTTTGTTGTCCGTGACGTGGGTTTCGAGTCATCATTTACACCGCGGTGGCTCCAGTAATAACTCTAATACAGTTTCCTCGTTAACCAGAAATGACCAGGTACAATCGTCAACGGAAGAAGAGATTGATTTAGAGGTAAGAATGAAAATAATGTTTGAGTTTTTTTAATTTTAAAAATCAAGACGAGATATTATTATATTGCTATCTATTACTCGGAATAATTATAATTTTATAAATCTTAGTTTTAAAATTATTTTTTCATCTTGTTGAATTGTGTTCTAATTTTTTTTATTAATATTAAATGATACATTAATATTGAATGGTAAAAATATATAATACAAACAATTTTAACAATAACTAAATAAGCCTAAATCGTTTGTAGGGAGCCGCAGAGGCATTACTATTGGATGAAAATGAAGAAGAAGAAGACGAGGATGGTGAGCCGCGGAGTTGGCGGCGATAGCAGGTTAAATCAGGCGTTTGACAAGAAATCTGCAATTATGTCAAAGTTAAGACAATGAGTGTTATATACCGTTTGTTATTATATTATTGAAATGAATACAAAAAAAAAACAACAATAACCACGTTCGAAACTTGTCGTGGTTCGTACACTGCAGGTTTTTAATAAAAAAACAAGCAAAATAAAAAAAATATTAAAAGGAAAAGAAAAAAGTTTAGAAACGAAAAGATTGCAAAAATGAAAGAAAATGAAAGAGTAATGATAAAAAAAGTCGATTTTATCCCATTATTTGTAGAATAAAAACGCTATGTTTTCTATCGGAACAAAATGGAATTATCATTTACGATTAAGAATTCAGCGTTATTATCATTATCATTATTGATTATTATTATTATTAATAACAATAGCTTATTAACGCGCACAGGCAATAGGATACGCGTTTATAATATGATAAATACATTTCTTGTTTCTACAGTATAATAATTTTCGTAAGTGCGGACTTTCACAGGTGTTTGATTTCGGTGCTGGTCAGGGCGCGAGATGGCTTGCCAGTAAACCGCCGATGATGAGCTGCGCCGCCGGTATCACTACTAGAGGTAAGTTGAGCATTGGGCCGTTGACGGGTCCGCGATAAGCGCCGCGTAATAACCAGCCACCGAAGCTCACGGATTTGTGAGTGCTTGTGAACAACGCTGACAAAAGCACCTCGCGAGTTAGCCAGCGCAAACACAGCGCCCAACATAACCACGTCATCAGCAACTGACTCAGACACGCTGAAATCAAACCCAATTTATCATCTCTTCTTTCTGTGGACATGGCAAAAGTTACTTTTGTATTTAGTTGATTTTATTTACAAAGACAAGTCGTAATAATTTCCCTGGGAAAATAGTACATTGTGTATCTAGTGTGTCATGGGATCTATTGCATACGAGTGCAGCTAATACACGAGTTTGCAAGTCCCCATGACACACATGGTGCACATAGTACTTTTTGTCCGACCTACGGTGAAAACAAGTCCGTGGTGACTTTATTATTACGAACGAGAATACGTTCGGCATACGGAAAAGTAATGTATCAAACGACCATGTTCGTTTGTTTTCAGATTGCGCATGCGCAAATATAGCCGTGTGCAATCTGACATTTTGCGTACGCTACGCATGCATGCAATGACGAGTTTTCACCGTAGGTCGGACAAAAAGTTAGATTTAATCAGGTTCAGTAACCGCTTTTTCGTATCTTATACAGATACTCAAATTCTTAATGGATTATGTAAATTTCTAAAAAAATATGCAATACAAAAATAAGATATGAAATATACATAATTATTATCTTTCTATACATACATACATACATATATATATATATTTAAATAAGATTTTGTTAGATCTGAATTTTTTTCTGCTACCATGAACCTACCATTTTTTATTTTCATGTACAAAGTACAAGTTAAAGAATAATACCTATGCCATATTATTTATTTTAGTTAATTTTTATTTTTCAACATTGAATTAAGCAACCAGATAAAAAATGAGCGAAATGTTTAAAATGTAGTTTACTGATTGTTTAAATTAATTAAAAATATGGTAGATTTTTGGCCTGACTTGTTCTTGTAGATATTGAATTAATTTTTGGTAAGTAAGTATGTTATTATTTAATACCTCTTATTTCACTTTAAAAATTATAAAAGTTAGAAGCTACAAAAGTAACATTTTCTATGTCTGATTGCCCTTTTTTCTTTTTTTCTTTTATTCTTGTTTGATACATTCGTTGTAGTACACGAATGCATGTATAAAAAAGAAGGCATAAAGAAATTCAATGTATAGATAATTGTAAATGTACATTTCGAATGTAATATTTATGTAAAATTTCATACATGTATTTTTCAAGGTAATAATATCTGTGTAATTTAGCATAAACACATCGAGATTTTGTTAGATGTGCTAAACAATAGATATCATTCACGTAATGAAATCAAGGTTGTTTTTTTTTCTTTTCGATTTATATAAAGCTTATAAAATATACATATTTAACAAAATTTTATTTTGTATTTTTGTATTGTGTTCTATGATAGAGAATAGTAAGGTATATAAATATTTCAGTGTTTTGCGATTGTGTAAAACATTTTGCGACTATAATAAACATTTTTTTAATGGTAAATAAGTTTTATTTTTAGTTTTTTTCCTTAGAAACATTAGCAAATAATTATGCGTGAAGGTTGTAGTGTGAAAAAAAAGTTAAAATGAAATTAGAGGGTAAGTGTAATTTTACATTACCTATTAAAACACAAATTAATACGTCTAGGGCTTCGACAAACGAAATATCAGCAGAAAGTGCATCACAAAACCAGTGGTAAGTGGTTAATAACAATAAAGCTTCTGAAATCCACTTGGTTTGGTCTCCAAATTTAAAATTCTCTAAAGAAAACGACGCCTGTATGCCTAAACCAATTCCAAGAGGTAAAAGAGTACTGTACAGAATTTCTTTCAAATTTATACCAACAAGTGGTGGAGTGGAAGCTCCTATCTGCGAAGTGAAATAAAAAAAGATTAATTGGAAAGAGTTATGTTTGCATTTGATAAATATATAGTAATTATTCTTAATGTTTTGTAATAAATATATTTGAAAATTTTAAATAAAATATTAATATTGATGGTGTACCATTAAATGTAACAAAACTGGGGATAATAAAAGACCACTAAAATGGCATACTAAAGTAGTTATGATACTTGTTGGAAAATCAGCTTTAACTATTCGAGTTAATACTAAACCGGTATTAAATGGTGGTGGCATACAGTACAAAACCTGAAATGTAAACGCGGTTAATTAGTACTATAGATTATGAATTGTATACGAAATATCTACTCAACTTTGAACATGTTTAAATATTTGAAAAAGTCTGAGTTTGTTATTATTATTATTATTATAGTTTGTTCGTTAGCTTTGTTATAAAATTTAAACAATTCATTTTTTTAAATATGTAATTTATTGAAGATAAAATATTAGTAGTTTAATAGAACAATAACTTAAAAACAGAAATTTAATAACTTAAACATTTATTTAACATTTAAATGTTACGAATGTTAAACAAATGTTAACATTTAAAAGTCCGCTTTTATGTTTTTGTTCTTCTAGAGATATAATAACGTACGAAAGCATAGACAGTAAACGGATATTTATATGTCGTAATTCGTTTATTGTCAACATTTCTGTATGTTTAATATTTATTTATATGCTCCATATATCGTTTTTAGCGTAGTAAATATTTTAACAGAAACATTACTCCACTCAATTGTCTGCAGTGAATTTAGTAATTGTTTTATATATTGTACTTAATTTTCTTCTGGATATTTCTAAAATTTAGTGTTTATTGAATATATACCCTTGGATGTGTGATCTTCTTTAGACATACAGAAATGTAAACTCTTTGAACTGTAATATTTCATTAAATATTAACAAAAGAAAAAAAAGTATTGAAAAATTTTTTCCAATTTATTCATATTAACAGTTAAGAGTTTTTGAGACAATCTGGTTTTATTGTTTTTCTATTAAATATAAATAACCTTTCTTCAAGTTAGAATTATTTTTGATATTAGATGTCTATTAGAATTAATTAACATTGTCCATTTAAATAATATATTTATGATTATATTTTTGATCACCTCCATTCCTTTTAGGAGCCAAATATTAATGTTCAGATAGGTCAGTAAATAACTAACAACTCTCGCAGAAATTGGTGTAAAAATGTACATAAAGAATAGCGTGAAGGATAGTAGATATCCTTTGCGTAAGGCATCGATAAGGCTTGTTGCACTGCAACACAATCCAGCCTCCAGATAAGTTAGAGGAATTGCAAAATACCACATTATTAAGTTTCCATTCATCAATCCTAAAATTATTTAAAATAATTATATATACATTTTTATCAAATAATTATTTACAAACATAATAGATACTCGAATTAAAAAAGTTTTGGAAACAATGATCCAAATACTGTGTAACTTTATCAATTTTTAGTCAGGTTTTTATTTTTGATAGTTAAAGTGTCTGTTGGTTTTCGTTTTCTGAGTAAAATTTATTAATTGGAGTATTTAATATTTTTAAATAGTACACATATTAATAAATATGATTAAATAGTATTATTTCTGTACTTGTGATTTCAGCTGTATTATAATTAAACAGTAATTAGTTTTTAACTAAAAATTGTCACCTTTAGCCCCGCCTAAATTAGGAAAAATAGATGCCAACAAAATGCAAACCATCATAGACAAAAAGAATCCATATCTTTCAACGATGGCTTTTAATTTTTTCCTTCTTCTCCTCTTTTTTCTGAAATGAAATTGTTAGAATTTATCATAAAATTCACTAGCAAATTGCGAATCCTTCAAGTTGAAAAATTTAATAATGGTGAAATTACTAAATGAGAAATAAATTCGTACCCAGTGTTTATAAATCGTAATATTGAATTCCCAAAATTTGCATCATAGATCTTCTCTATTTTATGCTCTAGATTGTAAGCTCAAGCAGAAATTTGTCAAAAGTAGGTCGACTTGAAGAAAGTGTTTTGGAAAAAAATGAAATAATTTTGTGCACAATATGTCATTTTTAATAAAAAAAAAGTTATATATAAAGACAAAATTTTTTACTGATAATTAATTATTAATATTTTAATAAGTTGAATTAGAAAATATTAAATTTCATAAAAGCATGAGAAAGTTATTAAAATTTGTCGAAGTTGTCTATATACAATCTACTTGGAATGAACACAATAAAAATGAACTATCGTTGGAAAGGTAAATAAAAAATCTCTAAATGTATATTTACATATTTATCTATAAGATATTTATTTTAAATAACTATCAATAAGAACTGGAAATGTTTTTTAATTTTTTGTCTGTTTTAATAATGGTTAGAGATTTTTTGTTGCTTCTTATTTATTTTTGAACTATAATTCTACAAGTTGAAAATCTAAATAATGTATTTTGAAATAAAGGCATGCACCAAATTATGGTCTATATTTCTAAAATTTCTATAAACTAGTTGGTGCAATCTGCTCTTCATTTTAAATCTTTACAAGTTCATGATTAAATGCATTTCTAATCTAAGATATATAAAAATAAATAATAGGGTAATGAGTCGAGAAAAACAATCGGTTCGGCAGAGCATTTATAAAAAATATTCCAGAGCATTTTTCAGGCAGGTGCTAATTTAGAGAAATTGTTAAATATCCAATGTTCATTTGAGAAATAAAAGTTAGGCCTTTGCGAAAGTGAAAAATCGTGCAACACTTGCGCAAATTCTTGACTATCATTTTCCGGAAACCCCGCTGTAAATGACAAAAACTCAGTGTCATTTGACATATTTAATTCATGATTTTGATTTTCCCGTCGTTAAAGCACACTCAACCCTGATTTCAGGTTATTCCGCAGACTAGTGGGGTCGCATGCGCGGTTCAGTTTGAAGATTTACGCATGCGCCATAATGGCCGCTATTCTTGATATGTGTAGTCGGGCGCTTTTCGAAAGCAACAACACAACATTGAGTGAAGGTTAAACGATTCCCAGGTAAGAAAAATGCAGTCTAATTGAAATTCTACTTTTTGATAGTTTTCATTTCATAATTATTTTATTAATCGTAATGATATAAGTGAAATAATTAAAAGACATTGTAATTTGTCGATATCTTCATATTCGACAATGTGTTACATGAAAAGTTTTTAAATGCCTGTCCGAATTCGTTTTATATTTAAACCCTATTTCATTTTTGTACAATTATATTATTTAGATATGTTTATGAAAAATAAAATGAAAATATTTCTTTATTAGTCATTTTGCTTACAGTCTTATTTGCATCTGTATAATGTATAAGACATCTATTTACCCTTGTCGATAAGAATGCTGAAAAATACTGAAAATTTCTAATTTTGGTAGTTTGTTAGTATTTTTCTTTTGCTTTTTTTTGTCAGTATTTTTAAGCGTCTTTCAACATTTTTTAGCATTCTTTTCCACAAGGATAGGAAATATTTCTCATTTACCATTTTCTTTAACATTTTATTTGTCAATATAAAATTGATTTAAAATAAATTAAAAGTACCATGTATAAATTGATGAACCATATATAAATTGAAGGATCATATATAAATAAATATGTATAAATTAATTATATATAATTTATGGTAGTTTATAGAGTATAAACCTAATAGAACAAATAGGTTAAAAGATGCATTTTAGGTTATGAATGTTATGGACATTCGGTGTACATTTATAAATATTGCATCAATTTTCTATAAAAGTTTTAAGGAAAATTTATAATTATTATATTTATTTATTATATAGTAAAATTACATATAATATTATATAATATGCTATAAATATGCCATAAAAAATAAATGTATAAATAAAAAGTGGTTATTTTATTTTTTAACATTTAAGTAAATTTATTTCGTTTACATTGTGATTTTTCATACTTTCGCGGGCATTTTTCAATTTAATAACTGGAGCTACTACTTCCGGTTACGACTGAAGTATCAGCTGCTTGGTCTATTTGTCCACAAGGTGGAATGGAACCGGCAACCACAGCAACTTTTGTTTACCAAACTGTTGTTGTTGTTGGAACTTTCTTTTTTATTTGTTATAGTTTTATTGTTAATTATTATTGTTTCTTAATTAACCATATAAAATGTCGTCGAGTGATTTGAATGTCTTACCTGTTACTATAATGTTTGGGTATGTATATAACCTTACTTTTGGAAGTAAATATTTACTACAGTAATTACAATAATGAAAATAAAGTAGATATGTATAATCAAATTATAGAAATAGATATTCGTATGTGTGTAATTGTATTAATATACAGTGTAATTTGTTTAGAGGTGGTGCTGAATTGTTGTTTAATAAACAAAAAAAATATGAAGTGGTATTACCTACAGATGGAGAATGTGAGTAAAAATATATATATCTTTCGTTAATGAGTTGTAAATTGGAATTATAATGTAAATTTACTAACAACAATTGCTTTGTATTTAATAATATTGTGAATATTTTTAGGGAATTTGAGGAAACTGATATTCTGGATTCGTGATAATCTATTGAAAGAGAGACTAGAATTATTCATTCAAAATGATACAGTGTGAGTAAATGTACATTGCAATTTGTTTGTTTAATATTTAATACATGTATTTAATAATATTATTCTTCACATTTTTTCTTTTTAAAAGTGTGTAATAAAATTGTAATAGATAGAAAATTATATAAATAATAGAAAATTGTAATAGAATTTTTTGTTTGGGTTATTTAAAAGCAAATTAAATAATTTATACTTTATTAATTAGTTACAATTTTAATTAACGAATTTTTTATGACACTTAAAATTTGTATTTCTAACTTATCACATTTACGTCTGAAATTTTTAGACAAGTGTCAAATGCAAGATGGAATGCAAAATTTAATATCAAGTGTGTGCAATCTGGTTTATTGCCTCTACACTTAAATAATAATTATAAAACAAACAAATCAAAAATAAAAAATAAAAATAAATTCAATAATAACGTATATAAGATGTAAATATTAGATAGCGTTTCCTTTCTTGGTTACACTGAAACTCATCAGTAAGGCTAGTGTAACCAATGCCTTATACGCTATGATTTTATTTCAAGAAAATGTGTTGTAATATGCTATCTAAATATCATCTCAATAGTAAGAAAGATGAAATTTCGCTCATCTTCTCCATCTACCGAGAGAATCTGATATCATTTTCTTGAAATTCAAATTTTGTTTATTTTGAAAGAACTTACCTGTTTTTAACGCTCTCACACGGACTAAAGCGTTCAGTGTTATATTAACGAATCTTTTATGACACTTAAAATTTGTATTTCTAACTTATCACAATTACGTCCGAAATTTTTTAGACAAGTGTCAAATGCAAGATGGAATGCAAAATTTAATATCAAGTGTGTGCAATCAGATTTATTGCCTCTACACTTAAATAATAATTATAAAACAAACAATTCAAAAATAAAAAAATAATAAAAATAAAAAAATAAAAATAAATTCAATAATAACGTATATAAGATGTAAATATTAGTTAGCGTTTCGTTTCTTGGTTACACTGAAACTCATCAGTAAGGCTAGTGTAACCAATGCCTTATACGCTATGATTTTATTTCAAAAAAATGTGTTGTAATATGCTATCTAAATATCATCTCAATAGTAAGAAAGATGAAATTTCGCTCATCTTCTCCATCTACCGAGAGAATCTGATACCATTTTCTTGAAATTCAAATTTTGTTTATTTTGAAAGAACTTACCTGTTTTTAACGCTCTCACACGGACTAAAGCGTTCAGTGTTATATTAACGAACTTTTTATGACACTTAAAATTTGTATTTCTAACTTATCACATTTACGTCCGAAATTTTTTAGACAAGTGTCAAATGCAAGATGTAATGCAAAATTTAATATCAAGTGTGTGCAATCTGGTTTATTGCCTCTACACTTAAATAATAATTATAAAACAAACAAATCAAAAATAAAATTTTAAGTGACTAAGTCATACAATATTATATTTCTTGGTTATGTCGCTAAATGTACTGACCGAACATAAACAAACAACTGCGCAAACGCTATAATATATTGGTCACCAATCGATCGTAGAATAATGCTAAGGGCTGACCGAACTACACTCACAAAACTGTTGTTACAAAGCCGCTGCCACTTTTTTATGTAACACCTCGAAATTGGAAATGATTGATTGATGCTGCATAAGCATATCATTTTAAATTTGATTCGTATTACATTTGTTATACCTAAATTTTATCGCTCGCCTCCGATATTGAAACGTTGCGATTCTAACACTGTCTATTTAATAATAACAAAATCTAATGTTTAATAGATTTTCTATTTAATGTCGCTTCTAAAAATTCTTAGTGTAACAATATTTTAGTTAATATAAATAGATTCTATTTAATGTAAATAGAAATCAAAGAGCAGTTGTTTGAATGTACGCGTACTTTCAAAACTTAATAATAAATAGCAGTTTGCACGGAAAAAAATTTTCGTTGAGAACTAGTAGAAATTTATGAAGGATACCTAAAAATTCTAGCTGCTATTGGAACAAGTAGAAATTTTATATATAACACCTAAACAAATTTAGTTACGGTTATCTTATTAAAACAGTAAAGCCATTTAGGTGTCAATACCAAAAATTTTAGATGGAGTAGTAAGACGTCATAATTCAACATCATGCGATCTGGCAGCTACGATACTAACCTTATTCATTATGTCAACAGAGGCACCAAAATATATTGGGCATCGATAATTTAATGTGGAAAATAATTAAAAAAAGTTTGAAAGAAACTAATCAATAAGAATTTGTTTTTTTGTCGTTTATTAACAACGTCTATTGTATTTTATTTGTTTAAAATCGACAACATTTACTAGGTTAAAAGTGACAACATAAACAAACCACTTACACTCGCTAACACATACACATACGTAGCGGCGCTAGTGTTTTGTTCACTTTGAC
>JABFPN010000773.1:0-38476 GCA_022817305.1 Leptoteleia sp. ZL-2020
TCTCTATCATCTTCTCTAATAACCCCCTAATCTCCCCTCCTCCAGACTCCTCTTCCCTTTTTCTCTTCTTTTCTTCTCTCAGTTCTACTACTTCTCTTCCCTCTACCCTTCCCTTCCATCTTTTCATCCTGCTCCCCATATCCCCTTCACTCATTGATCTTTCCAAAATATCCCCCCTTGTCTCTTCACATTCACTATCATATTCATTGCCTTTTTCCCCATGCCCCTTTTCTCTGCAACCATCTACACTTCCATGTCTCCACCAACTCTCGCTCGCATTTTCTGCCCCTTCTTCACTCATCTTTTCCTCTTCCCTTTTCTTTTTCCACTATCCCCTTATTATACACTTTCAATCACTCTCCCTCCGCTCTCTCACAACCCCTTATTCACCCTTTACCACTTTTCCTCTTTACTTATCCCCAAAATATGCCTCACAATTATTCCTTCACACCTAACCTCAAAATCGACGTCCCTCTTCCTTCACTCAATTCCTCTTTCCCTCTCCTATCCCACACTCCACCAACTCTCTCTCACTCTCTCCACACTCCTCTCACCTCCTTCTCAGCTTCCTCACAACCCTTTCCCTTCCTCTCACCTCTGAATTCCCAACTATTAACACTGCACGCGTCTCGCACAACCGCCTCGAATCCGGCACCAACCGGAAGTCCCACAATTGGAATCAGGCTATATGAGAAAACTTCAGTGAAGATTGGCACAATTTTCCTTATATATTCAATTGATTATATATTGCCCCGATGTTGCATTAATATTTCTTTGTCCTTTTCCAGCGTTTCAACAAAATTTGGCGCAAATCAATAACAAAAACATCTAATATAAATACCTATTTCACTTAATTTATCTTCAAGTTTTATAAAGCTTTCCACGTTTTATTATCAGTTCGTTAACTTTGTTTATAAATTGATCGTTTTATTCTCTCAAACGGTTCAATAAAATAGGAAAAAAAAACCGTTAAAAAAAGGAAACTAAATAACGTATATCCGCGGACAGCACCATCTAAAAAGGTCAAAACAACATTTTCAATTACACTCCATCCGCAGCACAAAAAGAACAATTACTCTAAGTAGCGGAGATAGAAAATTCATGGCTAATGATTCCGAAAAGTAATTTTAATCTAGCACAATTGCGTCTCGCGACGAGCAAATAAAAACGACCGTAAAGTCAAGAGCTCGACATTTTCAATGGTAGCGCGGGTAGCGTGCAAGTGCACAGCTTCGCATCGTCGCGAACTTGACTGAAAAATCCATAAAACACAATTGGCCCGATCGCAAACGAGGAATCTTATTTACACGATCGACCGTAAACGACGCTCCATTCAATTCCCCCGAACGGACGGCTCGTTCGGTTCCGTCATTTGTTTCACCTAAGCGGACATAACCTAAAAATTGAGATTACCCCGCACGAAAAGCCCGACTCGAAATCAACGAACGATCGGGAGGGGACGCGCGCGACCTCGTCGCGACAAATAGGATTTGCAAAAATGTGGCAATTTCATCGAATAATGTAAATGACTCGGTGTGCAGTCAGGCAATCGAGTTGGTTCGCAGGATAGACTGGTCGCGCTAGCCCAAAATGCATTCTGTTGAAAGCTCTAGTTGGCTCGATTGGCCGAACAGTCAGAACCAATGTTGCGGGATGGAAGAAAAGCACGAAAAAAAAAGGAGAAAGTTGGAGGATAGTCGAAAGGAAGTAATAAGACAGTGTGACAAACCTTTGACGTTAAGCAGCGGCATGGTCTCTGGTGTCGGGGTATCGGCTTGGCCCGTTCTATCGATACGCCGAGCGGCACTTGGACGCGGGCGCTGATTCGCGGATGCGAGATGAGCGCGTGTAAAAAGAAGGATGTAAAAAAGGTGCCGTGGCGAGGGTCATCGGCTGCGGGCCGTGATTCGTGTCCAGAGCACACACGCGACGGTCAACACCGACCGAGAGCCGCACACCTGCCGTGCCTACGCATACGTACGGGCATGCGTGTATGTGTATGTAAATATATATATATATATATATATATATGTATATATATATTTGTGGTCGCGGGCACCCCGTCGCACTGATCTGTCACAACGGGCGAACTCGAAAGGCGCGGAGCGCGGCGAGTCCCGCGGCGTACGTACGCGGAATGTTGCACTGAGAGCGCGTGAGAAAAATCGATGCGCCTCGATAGGGAAAAGCCTCGTCTGTCATCAATACAGGCGAATACGAGCGGGATGCGAGCGGGATGCGAGCACGCGCCTCCTCCTCTCTCCGAGCGCTCGCTTGGCTGACGGTGCCGTGTCCGTCAATGGGTACGGCTGTTTGTTGATTCGGAATGAGAGCGCGGCGAGCACTCGCGTGAGTTCCAAAGGTTGCAGCAGCGGCACAGTCTCTCTCGGGGCGGACCGCACGGGCACCTGTATCCCTTGCGAGCACTGGGCAGCACGGGGCGAGTGTGGTGGCGCGCTGGTCACGCGCGGCCCCGCGCCTCGGTCGAGGGTCGGCGTGACGCTGGCGCGAGGCAACCACGGGGGTCGGCGCCGGGGCGCCCGCGGCCCGGCCGCGCCGCCGCCTCGCTCCCGGCCCCGCTCGCGGTCATCGCGCCAAGTCCCGCCAACGATCCGGCCGTCGTCCGGGCGCTCCTCCAAGCCCGATCAATCGCAGCCGCTGGCGCCTGGTGCGGCGGTGCCGACGCCGCCGCCGACGCGGCCCTCGCGACGCCCTGGCATTGCGTCGGGCCTACCCCACCCAATTTCCCTCCGCCTCGCGCCCGACCAACCGCCTACCTCCACGCGTCACTCGTCCGGACTCGACCCGCGACAGCGATTTCGAGGACTGTGGCCACGATCCTGAGCGCGCTTACGTTACGAGCGTTCGAGCTCTGCCCGACGTCGAGCACTGTGCGCACCGAGACGCCTCCGACACGCCGCCGCCATCTTGCTACGTCGTACCGCGGCCACCACGCCGGCGCCGCCAAGTCCGCCGAGAGCGCGCGACTTGCGCCACTTTCGCCCACCCTCTCTCAACAACCCCCCGAACCCGCCAAACCCCCTGCCACTCGGTCGCTTCTTACGTCGCGAGCGGCACCCCGGCCACCCCCTTGAATCGCACCGGGGGGTCGTCCGGGATCGTTTGCGGGATTGCTCGGGGGAAAAAAAAAGTAAAAAAAATGCGATATTGATTAGATCGGTGGAAAATTCGACCCCGAAACTTGCGCTTTCGACCGTTCCCCAATATGATACCAACGAAACCGCTTTACGTTTGTCGTTCGGCCGATTGCCCTGGTGTAATTGCCGCGAAGTAGCTGGCAATTACCTCGCCAGACTCGTATTCTTTGATCCTACGCCTCGCTTGTCTTTCTACATTTTTTTTGTTTATTCACTATTCCGCGAATTATCACGATTAACTAATTCCGAGATATTTATTTCCTATAACCGTTATTACATCCAATTACACCTAGTATTTCATTCTTCTAAATGCACACGGGAAAAAAATGGGACCAACATTGCTAAATAATTTTTTGCCGTTGATCCCACATGATGACGTAATAAAAATTATGCCTTGAATATAGTAAACCGTACTCTGTCGGTAAAACAGTCATTAATTTCGGTAAAACAAAAGGAGGTGCGCTGTTAGGCCAAAACAATACACCATGTTTATCTTACATATTTGTCTTATTGTTGTATTGTTGAACAATGTCATTTGGTTGTAAACCATACAGTTTTTATCCCGTGCATTAATTATTAATTATTGTTTTTAACTTCAAGATTGTGTACACAATTTATTCTTTATTACATTAAACAAGGATTTTTTATATTTTAAAACTTCGTTTTCGTGAACTTATATTTTATCTCGCAGCATTTTAGGTTAATTTAATAATTAACTCTTACTTGACTTTTGTAAATGTTGTATAAAATATCAAAGAAATGTCAAGTTTTAAACAAACTTTTATACACAAACAGCATTTTATCCGATAAAATGCGAAATGTATCCGTAAGGTAATTAAATTATATGATTAATACGCCAGGAGGTAAAATAATATTAAATCAAAGGCATTTTTCTGTTCAATTTGCATATCACAAAACAACATAGAAACCTACATTTAAAGTTTCAATAATTAAAATGAATGTTTCTTTCTGAAACGAGTACATTAATTATATTAATTCTGCTGAAAACCACAAAAAATACAGTAAAATTCCTTTAAATGCATTAATACTTAAAGAATTCATTTTATGACTTTCAAACATCATTATTAAAAATACTTTTTTAATTCTCTCCAATTCAATTTACTTGAAAGATTAAATTGTGAGATAAATTATTATTTAAATATATTATTGAATATAACTAGTAGACGGAGATCTCAGTGAAGTATAATTTGTTTAATCTGCAATGCATTCCTAAATTCACATTGCACTGACTAATAATTTTCTTCCCCTCAATATTCTATCCCATTCAATAGAAACACTTTACTTCATATTACTAAGAATGTTCATGAAACTGGGATCGATATAATCGGTTGTTCACTCAATACAAAGCAGGGCTATCTCTCCAAAGTATTTTCTACTTTTATTTTATCGATAAATATAATTTCATGATTAATATATTTATTAAAATTTTAGTCAGTGCAATATATTCATTATATCGATTCAATATTAACTTTTAATCGCATTTAAATATTACATGTTGAATTTATTAATCATTTCCGTTTATATATAAAATATTCACAAGGAAATACATTGAGTAGTTTTGCGAATTTTTGAGGAATCAACTCAATCGCCATCAGCAATAAAAAATTTAAACTTTTTTTTATTATAATTTAATTTATAAAAATGTAATTATTTTCATAATTCATACTTACAATGTAATAGTAATAAAAACATTGAAAATAAGATAACATTATATTATTATTATTATGATTTTAATAAAAAAATTATGGAATAACATAAATTCAAATTTGTGAACGCAAGCTCGAAGTAAAACATTTATCCTGTACAAATGGCAGAAAAACTTTATAGGAAGTTATCAAAGAAGTATACATCATTATGTACGACTTTTTTTCCTATTCAGCCACCGTAAATGGTTTGTGATAACCGTTATAGGATTTGCAATTCATTTATCTTGTACTTTGATCCCGCGCCTCCTTTCTTATTACGGGAATACAGTTTTTGAGTGAGTTTTTTCTTTCAACTCGACCAACCCTTTCGACGGGGAAAACGCCAAGCACAACGTTCTTGTTGCGTCCAAACACAGTCGGCGCGGTCTACGGCAGGTCATTGTATTTCATTTCATAACTGCACGTCGAGTGGAAGAAAAAGCTTCCAACATTAGGCAAATAGAGTGGAAAATGTTCAACTTTCATTTATTCACAATTTCGCAAATTCAGTTAAAGTCACGCACCGAAAAATTTAATGACAATATTGTCACAAATTTCGACATTTTTAACAAGAAGAAATATCCTTATTTTTAATTCCATCGTAATTCTGTCTTTTTTAAATAAAACGTTCAGTAATTACCCGTATATTACACGAAATTGTACAAACAGCCGAGTATTGGCACAGTATCGGTGAGCATCGAGCAACCGTTGGCCTAGACCCGGAGACAAATAGATTATTTTTCACAAATAGATGCTGTTATAAATGTTGCAAAATATTGTTGATATAAAAATTGACATATCAAAAAGATAAATATATTATGTTAATAGTTAAAGCAGTCTAGTAGACTCAGAAAAAAGAATCAAATATTACTAAATTTTATAAATCTGGTAAAATATGATTGAAATTGAATAATAATAAGTATATTTTCAATATACTTTACTAGTCTTAGTATTTTTCACAATTCTTTCTTCTTAATGTAACCAATATAAATTTTATTGCAGATAAGTACCAAAAGTTGCCAACCATTGCATGCCGGTACTGTGCCCGCTATTTCCCAATTGTCAGTACTGACTTAATAATGATTGTTCTACGTGGATAATAATATATACAAGTAAGATATGTTTAATTTGTTTTAGGATAATTTAAAATTCAATCTGGATAACTAGAATTATAATTCGACATGACAACTATCAGAGGACAGACAACAAAGAGAGCATTTAATTTCTGTTAATATTGTTATTCAAGCATCCCTCTACATTCAGCTTTGGTTCATTTACTTGATTTGTATTCGAATTTCTGATACACGCATGTATATTCATTTAATAATATGTGCATTATTCATCAAACGACTATATTAATCATTTAAGAGGATTAAAATATTAACAAAATTACGAGAATTCGTCGTTGTACATTTGCAAGTGCAAATAATCATAAATTTAATTACAATTTTTTCACGTTCGAACACTTTTATTGCGGCAACTTTTGCCGTTAATTATTTCATTAAAGTACTCAGAATTAGTACAATTTTACAGCGTAATGATTTATAATTTAGATAATGAGGTATATTTATTTTAGCTGCACAAAGATACATAAATTGGCGAGTAAATTTTTTCACAAATATGTTAAACTCTGATTCATGATCTTTGCCATAATTCTTCTTCGAATACCTTTCACGAATATTACGTAAGAAAAAGGATCATAAATACATTTGCCAGCATTGAAAGGAAATAAAAATCTTCCATTTCTGCATTTAAACGAAAAAAAAAAAAGATAGCTATTTATAACCAATTGATATGATTTGTAGACTTGTGGAAATGTTGAATGCGTGTTCAGACATTTATTTTTATATTAAAAGAAAGAAGAAAAAATGCAACGAACCTTAAAGGTAAATTTAATTTTTACATTAATAATATTTTATCATTGATTTAACGCAAAACGTATAATTAATCTATAATTAAATTTGGTATCTGCATGTCAACATTGAATGTTATAAAATGAATCAAACATTTTACTTTCTATATGTTTTATTATATGTTTTATTAATACAATGTTTAAAGTAATATTGAATTATTAAAGTTTTTACAACAAAAACTCTTCAAACATAAAGATATTAAAGTCACGAAAGCGTGAAATAAATTAAAAGTGAATTTATTCGATTAAGAAATAGAAAGTATGCTTGATAGAGGCACACGTATGTCCAATATCAAATTATAATATAATTCACCATATGCTCCTGAGCAGAATGCGAATATTTTCATCGTGTGACCCAATAATATGAAATTCGAAAAATAAATTATAAATGAAATTCCCTAATAAGATGTATGCTCAGTTAAATTTCCATCTTAAGGGATATTATTAAGCTTCCATTTCATATGCAGCTAATGGCGTTAAACCGGACTTTATCTCATCTAGCCTATAAATCAGCGCGTTAAAAAATATCCGGAACAAAATTATCAAATTCTTCTCTCGAACTTTTTATATAAGATAATTTGAAAATTCTTTAAAACAGGGATCAAAACGAATAGCGTAATTTATGTCCTATATTTATCAAGTAACTGAAATATTTCATTCAACGAATGCAATTAATTTTTGCCATTATCATAAATTAATAATAACGATAATAAAGTGAGATAATACGAGGCTGAAATTTCAATCGTTTTTCAACATGATTGTCAACTGTGTCATATATAGCACTAATTTTCATAGTAAAAATTCACCGAGTGGTAACCGGACCATTACATACACTATAAGGTCCCATTTTCGTTTTACTCTCATTTTAGTCAGATTTTATTTCTCACTTTCGTCAAAAATGTTTAACCAATAATACACTCGACGCTCCCAGTTTCAGCCTTCCCATTTTCAACGTGCTCCCATTTTCAGCGAAATTTCTTCCCCGTTTTCAGCGGAAATGTTCCTATATCCGGTTCGCTGTGTAACCATTAATAACTGAATATCGATGGCGGGAAATTTAAACTTGCTTAATTTATTAATAATTGTATACAGCTTAAGGCAGGTTACAACCGAAACAATCGAATAGAAATAACCAATGAAAATATACATGCGCTAAACATGTGCGCAATTGCGCCCCAACGTAAATGAGAGCGTAGGCTTATACTGTACTCTGTTACCTCTCGGTCAATTTTGACTAGGTTTACTAGGATTCCGTACTATTGTATCTGGATTACTACAAATGGCTGTGTTTACAACCGTCACAACTGAAAAACGTTTAAAATTTCAAGCTCATTTACAGCATTGCATTTTCCTTCAACCGTGAAACCATTCCCTCATTCAAAACTTACAACAGGGGTACAGATATTTTTGGACAATTTTCCACGTTATTATCCGGTATACGTTTCAGTCGCACGTAATCTGTATAACGCGCAAATGCACGTGGTGAATAAACTGCGGGAAACTTAGAGAGCAGTTTTGCATGAACGACGCTCCGCGGCATCTTTTTATAAGTCTTGTAAAAAATGAACTGTAACCGTCGGGGAATATAAAACAAGTAACTCTGCGAGGCGTCAACGACCGTCCGACTTTTCAGATCTATAAGGATCTAAATTGCAAAAATTAATTCTTCGCCTCGTTCTCAATGTAAAGTTATCGCGAATGTATTTTCAAGACGAAAGAATAGTCCCATAAATGACGTCTTCATCGTCACGTTACGTAACCGAATAAAGCAGCCACATTGCAACGGAATAATTCAGCCTTTACGACCGCGAAAATAAATTTTACGATTTCGCTTTTCAAACGAATCTTTTACCGTATCGCTTGAATCTAACTAAAAAAAAGATTCGAAAAGAGAAAAAAAAGAGAGACTTTTGTCTGCCAAGAAATATCCGACTATGTGAAAATATGAATTAAAAAGTAATACGTAAACTGTTGCTTCAAAGTGCGCGCTCGTAAACACGTAAATAAGTTTTCATTAGTGAGAAAGTGATGTTAGATCTCGCGCCGACGTTTCAGCGACTAAACGCAGTTAATTCGAATGAATGGACGGGTTTTTTTGTACTTAAAAAATAAACCAAAGTTTATCGCACTCCGTAAATAAGGAACAACGTTGTCCTATTCTATTTTTGTTTTCATTTCGCATTTTGATTTATCGTATGCCAACGTTCTCGGTATAACATTGTGTACATGCGAAAAACCGTACGGGCGTAAAATGAATAATAAAGTAGGCACTGTATGCACTCTTCTAAGAATGCTATAATTCGCGTGAGGACAATCTATAACGAGAAGGTGAACGTGCTCGTCATCACGCGATATTCTATTCGGCCCAGGCAACTTGCTAAGATTACGGTCGAAATGTTACAAGTCTGGTACAATAATGGTTTTAAAATAATTGTCATGAGCCTTCCGGTCCCTAACTGAAAGAAAATATTCAATGAAAATTATTTAATGTTACTAATAATTAAAACACATAGGGCAAAAATGATAAACAATAAAATCATATGATAATTAAATTTTTAATCAGTACAATAAAAATCTGAAAAATAAAAATGCATTATATATTATTAAAACACTTTAACAATAATATAATAATAACTAATATTATTAAATAATAATTATAATAATGGTATTAAAATATTGAAACAATTAATAGTATCAATTTCATCTAAAAAGAAACTGCAGATTTAGAGGCCAAAACTAAAAACTGTTAAAATTGTAGGATAGGCCGCACGGCCCACGAATAACAATACAACTGAAGGTCACGACTGTTTACTCTGAGCGCTGGAATACATATAAACGTTTATTCACAGTTTATAGCATATTTTCTATATATTTTAAAATTATCTCATTTATTACAAGTTGCGTCTAATCTAACTAAATTACTTTTTGTTGTAATGAAATGACACGATCTAATTCTTTTTTCGTTTCTGTTTCCTCTTAACGTACAAATCACAGTAGAAATAAAGATTCTGATTTTTACTTCGTTTCCTAAAATAGACAGGCATGCAGTAATGAACAACTATTACTTTCTTTTCACCTTATTTTGTTATTTCACATGAATATCTTATTGCACAGAAATTTTCAATTTACATCGCGATATTAATTATATCCAATTTACCGATTTTTGCCAATTTGCTTGCTCGACATGAGTTACTAATTCGCGCCGCTTGTAGTCGCCACCGGCACTGTTTACGAGGCCTGCAGCAAATTGTTTTTTGTTTATTATTTGAAGTTTTCTGTACATTAGTGTTGTAAATATTCTGTTCGAACTAGTCACCTCTGTTAATAATTTTCACGGTATCTATGAAAGTAAAGTTTTTGTGTCAGAGAAGTCTGTAAACGTCTCGTGAATTCCGATAACAAAACTGTTTTAGATACCTTTCTTCGTTAACAATGTTTTTGTCTCCTGCTTGCTTTAAATTACAATTCCTAACAGAATTCTAAAGTTGTAGAGTAAATACAAAATGTCCACGCGAAGTTTTTACTGTTCTTTTTTGTCGTTTACAAATTCCATTTTTGCAACACATTAAATTGCAAAGGGTTTACAATTAAAATTAGTCCCCTTTAAATCAATATTTAGTGAAATTTCTTAGGTTTTTCAGTTAAAAAAATTGTTAGGTTTTATTTACAAATAGTTTTCACTTCTTTGTTTAAAGTATTTTAAATGTTATATTGAATATTGTATTGTATATTTAATTCTTAAAATTAAAATAGAATTATTTAGGTTTCTTAATTCTTAAATATTTGTGTATTTAATTACATAAAAATTTATCTAAATAAGAAATATGTATTTAAAATTGTTATAGTAATTTTAATATACAGTTTTGTTATTTATGATTTATTTTAGCCATTTTAGAACAAACATCAAAGGAGATTTAAAGAAATGTTTAAGCTACATCTCCAACATAATAAATAATTCCATCGTAACTAGCACCGAAGTAGTTATTATCGTATTGATCAAGGGAACTTGAAGTTCTGCAAATGTATGTGATGAGAGACTCCTGGATATTCACTGTTAAACCAAATTTCAACTAATTGTTATAAAAAATGATGCTGTAAAATGACTGAAAATATGAGAAATTTAAATGTCTTAATTTATATTTGACAATGCGACTTCAAATTGGTGAAATTTTCAATACGAGATCATCATAAAATTCATAGCTTTAATTAGTGAGTATTCCTCTGTATTCAGTTTTAATAATTTATATTATAATAATCAGCAATATTTTTTCTAGGGGTTAAAGAAGTGAATAAGTCAAAATGCTATTATTTATTGGTTTTTATAATCTGTAAGAAATATTTAGTTTACATAAAGTGTATAAAAATTCAGATTGATTAAAAATATATGATAAAAAAGATTATAATAATTTTCAGTAATTGAAATATGTACAGAAAATATAATTTTGATTAATTTTTACATAACCTTACTAAGTCTTGAAAAACCCATTATTAATTTTAAAGTAAAGATCATATATATATATATATATATTATACAAATTAATAATGCTAATATAACAATATTAGTAATTTGAAACAATAATAATTAATACATCAGGCTGATATTGAAAATTATATTATAATCTCTGTCTCTGCAAGTTCAACTAACTTGTATCAAATTAATTCTACTGACTATAAAAACTGCAGTTTGACTATACGACTTCTTACAATGGTAACTAAGATTGTATTTGTTAATAAACTTGATTGCAGTACCAAAAGTGTTATTGTGATCACGTTTATTAACTACCACAGGGGAACATTTTGTTATGTTAATTACACTGCAACAGAATTTCAGATCACTGATCTTGATCAAAGCAAAGTTGCTAGTTACTTCAAGAGGTTTTTCCCACAGGTATAATAACATATCTTTAAAAGATAGAGTAGTAATATTTCTCTCAAGTTTAATAACGTGCTAATTTATGATTGAAATTAACAAAAATTAAAAGTATGTAATTTTTATTATACATTTATTTAAATGCATAGTTGTTCCACAGGGTCATATACATTTAAACTGTGAAGTGTCAACTTGCAATGTCACCACGCATTTTCTCCATTTACTGAAAATTTGCCACCCTGCAATGATTTTCACATAAGCTCGAGGAGTTTTCTATTAAAGTTCTGCCCTACTTTCTGTAAATTCTTTTTAATGAAACTAAAAGTTAGCAGTGATTTGAAAAGCTGCCTAAGTTATATACATTCTCATTTGATGATATTTGATATGTCATCTTGGTTCCACTTTTGTAAAATGACCAAATGCATTCAATATTGAAATACACATTTTTACTTTGTAATATTTTATAATTACAAACATTCTTATTTAATTCCATGTTAAATTAAAAATTCTTGCTTTATTTAATTAATTTAGTATTATTAGTAAAATAAAGTAAGAAATTAATATTTTAAATATTTGAATACCCAAGCATTAATTAATAAAGAGAATCTATTTCCATTCTTATTACTTAGAGATTTCGTAAGCTAAATGTAACGACAAATCGTGCGATTTGCAACGAGTGGCACTTCAAAATTATTTTCGTCAGAGTTAACTTGGATTATAACATTTTACAGCCGTGTAAAAGGGAAATGAAAAAGTAGTCAATTTCAGTCGCAATTCCAAAAATGGAGGTCTGCGAGTATAACAGTAATAATAAATAATTCTCTATTAGGTCTCATCGCATTTTCTTAACGTCATAAATTAATGCATAAAGAAAAGAATATTTTATAATTTAAAAACCAGTGCATTGCAAGTTTCAGTAAACTAAATTCTATTTTATGCCAAAATTATTATTTTTGAGAGGTTGTTATATTTTGAGAAAATAATTTATAAATATTAGAGTACTGAATGTTAGTTGCCAAATTTTTACTTGCAAATTATTGTTGCAATTATTAATATTTTTATACATATATTTCATGTGTTTATTACACTTGAACAATATTCAGTTAAATTTATCAAAATAAGGTTCGTTATTAAAAATTTAATTTTTACTTTGGATATTATATAAAAATGAATTTATATTGTATATAATATAAGTTTAATATTCTTTTGCGGATATTATGAAAGTTTAATGATGTGTTAGCGAGTAACACTTTATACACGCAATTGTACAAGGTTGCCATACTGCGGGGATGGAGAATGAAAGAAAAATATCAAAGAAGGTCAACGTTTGTCTTTCGTACCATTGAATTACTTCATCCCGCTAAAAAATAAGAGTCGCGACACCTTGCTGACTACAGGCCATTTTTTTTCTTCATGTTACACTTAATCCTGAAATTTGTACTCGAGTTTTCATATTTATTTAAATAAATGATACTCGTTTGGAACTATAAATGTTCATAATATATTTTCCAGAATATATTTAATAATTATTTGCTTAAAATTACTTTCATAGAGATGAACAAAATGTAATCCATGTGATTTCACGGATATAACATTCAAGTAATATAAATTCAACTACAAAATTTGCAATTTTATAAAAGTGATCTCAGGTGACTTAGGAGCTAGCAGTGTACATAAATATATCAGTGCAGATATTTAAATTAAAAAACTGACAAATTATAGCACGAGTCTATTAGTTTTAACAAGATATTAATAAATTATATAATAAGTCATTGTGGAATTTTAAAAGAATAGTGCCAACTAATTGTTTTTCGGAATTAAAACATACAATTTTTGTTGGAACATCTTTTTTATATAACATTGTATAGACAATGAAATCAAATACAATGATTCAGCTATATGAATAATTATATGAGTAATTCAATGAACTCTATATATTACTTTTCATAAAATTGACACATAAACATGTTTGGTTATGATCATTATATCTACTTATATCAATAGTGGCCAAACAATATATTTAATTTAAATAGAAATTTAGTAGTTCACTTTTTTCCGTTCAATTAATAATATTATTATTATATATATTTATTAATTATTTAATTATATTCATTAATGTTAAATATGAAAGATGGACTGCTTAAATTAAATTTCACTTATGTCAATAATCATCTCCTTAATTACCAATGCCATTTAAATACCCGTCCCGCTGCGAAAGACAACTTGTACAATAAAATATACCGGATAAAAGTTCAAAGCAATTTGAAAGTTCGTGAATTCTCCCGCCATACGACAGAGTGCGCTAAGCGCGAAAGACTAAGTTTGGGACGGGAGTCGGGTCGAACTACGTCGGGCGACTTCTCGGACCGTGACAGGATCACGTGGTGCAGGGTCGCGAGCCAATGGTTGGTCCCCGGCCGATCCCACGTGACCGCAAAAATCGAAATGGTGGACGTATCAGGACGCAGGATCGCGACAAGAGTCGAAGGACGATAAACTGGACAAGAATCGCCCGAGTGCCGTGAGCCGCGAGTATTGTCGTCGACGATCGGTTCGCGATTGTAGTACCGAAGTTGAGGTTGCGGTCGTGCGTGTGCGCACATTGGAGGACACCGCCGTCCGGGCGTAAGAGTGGCGCGCGGGCAACGGCGCATTGTCAGATCGTGCACCAGTGAGTTTCCGCATCCGTATTGCGCAGGCCGTCCGCACGACGATCGAGGGAAAACGGGACGCGGATCGCTGTATCTCCGCTCGAATTGTAAGTATGCGTGCGAACGAGTGTGCGGCGCGCGCGCTCCAGCCAGTTGTCTGAGTGGCCGAGCTCGCGGCCCAGGTCGACTCCCCCCGAGGATGTCGTGCCACCTTCGTCGGACCCAGCCGACAGGTAACGCACAAACAAAGCGAGTCCACACGTTTCGCCGAGCGCTACGCCCAATCCGCGCGGTCCTATTTACCTCGCGCCCCAACGTATCCCATAGTGCCACCATTCTCGCCCAGTGCTTTGACAGATTCGCGCATTTTCGGACAATTTCGATTGCGAGCATCTCGTTCTGTTTGTCAATCCTCTAGTGTTTACCCGATCGCCACGCCGATAACTCAGTCGCTTCCCCTTACCCCTCCGCCCTCCCCCTTCTCTACCTCCTTCCACTTGTGCATTAATCACGAGTGTAAGGTTACGCGTGCAATTACAGGCCCTAAGCTCATTAACCGAATTTTTTCTCGTAATTATCCGATTTGTATACACGTACGTTCTCGTGCCATGTGGTTCGGTTCACAGTTCTAACCAGTCGCTTCGACATTTCGCGCACTTCAACGGGAGCTGTGATACGCGCAGTTCATGTTGGAAAGCATATAGATTCGGAATTGTGGATAATTGATTTTGTTGTACAGTGTGCTTTATTTAACGGTTCGTAGGGTTTGATAAATGTTTCTTCTTACTTGCCAAATCATGTGTCTGTGTACTATTTATGGTTACTGACAAATGGAGACAAAGTGGTTGGACCTCGTCACTTAACCAAAAAAAAAAAAAAAAATAAATGAAAAAGGAAAAAGAATCAAATTAAAAGGCAATTTTGTTATTGTTTATGTCCTTTGTATGTAAAGTTGTTAATTGAATTCGAGATGCTCGGGAATCAAGTTTTAAAATTCTGTTCGAACATTTTATAAACAAATAATTTTTATTTTTAATAATTAGAGTGATATTGGGAATACACGTGAGTTTTTCTTAGTTGTGCTGTGTTTGTTTAATGGTCAATAATGTCATGTTTTGTTGCAAATGCAGATCCATCAATTAAAGTTTTTTTTACAGATAAAACGTTTATTACGAGAGCAGCAACTTTTGTTTCTAACACCAGGACTACAATTAGCAATTGATGCGATAAGACTTTTACGTCCCGCAACTACTGCCTATGCAAATATTTCATTTCAACCAGCATTGTTACTTTATGATAGTATATCATAAAGAATACATAAACTTGGAATCCTACTTCATATAGACAACTTTGGGAGATTTTGTTTTGGCTTGTTAATAATAATTCGTAAACATCTTGGAAATAAAAGGAAAAAGATCTCTAGTACCGAAAGACAGTGTTCTATTTGTTCAACTAAATGAGCACATGTTTGCATGGTACATTATTATTGAATGGAAGTTGGTCTGTGTTGTAGATCGACTGTGAGATAAAGAAATTATAAATTTTCAAATGCAATATGCAGACATCAAATTTAGAATATATTCTTCAGCAAAAATTGCGAAAAGATTATAAGCAAAGAGGAGATTTTTCTCAGTATGTCGACGATAGGGGGCAACTTTGTTAACCCTTGAAAGCGAGGTAAAAATGCTGCTGAAATTAATAAATATTTTATTTCAATTAAATTTCAACAATTGAATGACGCATATGTAATTTTATATTACAAAATTTCATCGGTATTCCATCTTTTATATTTGGCATTGAAAATAGATCTTTAATATTTCCAAGTCATCTTTTTACAAAAGAATAATCATCATTGTACGTGTTGCAAACGTTTATTTGATTTTTGAGATCTAATAATGTTTTGAATTTCAAATTCTGAAGCACACATTTGCATAAATATAAGTAAACTAAAATTAAGTTGTTATATTTAGATAAATGTGATAGGTGTAATCATAAAATTAGAATTGTAAGTTAAACATAAATTGAATCAAATAGACTTGGTTTATGTCTTTTAAAAGAATGTTAAATTTTGTTGTGGGAAATATTTAAATAAAAAAATTTTTTTTTTCATGATAAATAATAAAGTTAATTATTAACTCTTTATTTTTAAATATTTAAACACAGTTGACAAATTAAACAGCAACACGTGATATCTGTTCAGTATCTTGAATTTTCAAAAGAATTAAACATTCCATTTGACAACACACCATATTACACATTTCCTTTTCTTACTTTATTAAATTGTTTATATTCCATTTTTTTACATACACACCTTTATAAATAATATGACAGCACATTTAAAATATATCTAGAACAATATACAACAAAAATTAAGTTTATACAAATTATTTTAGAACATCGGAAAAGTATTAATTAAATGTTAACAATGAGATGTCAGCTTGGTAATTGAATTAGAACAAGCATGAAAATAGTTTCTTCTTCTATTCACAATTAGATTTAGACAAATGGTATGAATTGCATTGTAAAAAAAATAATTAATTTGTTAAATCATAATAAGTTACTTTACTATAGCACAGTTTTTAATTAAAAACAATGTTTGTTGCTATAACACTATTTTATTTATTCCATGAAGTTATTCTTCCACGTTAAGTGCGTGTATAATAAATAATTTAAATTAAATTAGTTTTACCCTAGCAAGTATTATTTTGTCAAAAATTAATAAACAAATATCTTATAAAATGTGGCATGGATTTTTATAGTTACAAAAAATTGCTTCATAAAAAACGTCAATAGTGCCAATGAAAATTGAGTTTCTCTTAACAAGCTTTACAATGTACTATAGAAAGTGTAGTGATACACATAGCAACAAAATGCATACAAGATTATATATGCCTGACAATTCTAAATATAACTTATGAAATTATAATTATTATATGAATTTTTACACATTTTTTTATTTATTAGCTTATTACTTATAAATAATATTTACCAATAAAAGAATAAGTTTAAACAATAATTCCTTGTTAAAAGAAATTAATTTTTTAGGGTCCAAAGTCATGGAAAGTACTGGAGTTGTGCAAATATTCGTGGGCGAATGGAGCCCCGAATACGAAGCACTTTCCATCAAAGCTAATAAGGAGACATCTTCAGCAGAAATAGTGCGATGTATCACTGATAGGCTCTCCCTTGTAGATAGTGTTTCCAATGGATATGAGTTGGCAGAGGTGGTTGGTAATAATATTGGCCAAGAATATAAAGAGCGCCGTCTTGGTCCTTCAGAATGTCCAGTTGCTCTTATGAGATTATGGCCAAAAACTACAGCCCAACAAGTTTACCACCGGTAATTTGATCATCTTTAATATTTACTTAAAATTTATGAATTTTAAATTTTAAATTTGTTTTGAAATATTGCATAAAATGTTGCACTTTTAATTCCATTATTGAATGTTGAACATATTTATGTTAAAAATAAATATGTTATAAGTAAAGTGTATTGACATTAAAATTTAAATTCATAATGTTTAAAATATATACAAAAAAGTTTTCGAATATACCGTTAATTTTGTTTTTAATAGTAAAATAAAGTGTATTGCGTTATTTGCAAGCATTTTTACTTTAAAAGATAATAGAGATCATGATAACACTGACAAGGGCATTATCAAGCTTTGCAATAATTATTAGTATATATTTGTTGCACATATTATACAGTCTTTGTATCAAGTATTGACTAATTAAATACCATTTATATGATAATAATAAACGGATTGATTAGAAAGAAATCCATTAAAAATATGCCCTTGACACTAAATTAAATAAAAATTAAATGTACCTGAATACAGAATTAAATAATACGCTAGTGTCTTTTTATTTTTAATTTTTCTAACATTGGATTTATTTTTGGTGATTTATTGCTTCTTCGGTCATGAGGAATATTTTTACGCATTAGTCATTAAATGTTTGTGGTTTAACAATTGAAGATATTTATAATGATAATTATACACATTTGATGATAGCTGTTTGACAGTATTTCTATGACAACTTTGTGTAGTTATTTTAACTAAAAGGCTAATTTGTAGATTAATTTTAAGCTGAAATTTGTAAGTTATATTTGGTACCTTAAAATCGTAGAAACAATGTTAAATGTGAGAAAACGTGCAAATTTTTGGAGTTCATCAAAGAGGGGTGTTTGACACATGGATCTGGTATTTTTTTCACGCTGATTATAATCTGTAAAAAAATCTTAAGGTGATTTTTCAATATTTCACGTGTCAAAAACGTCATCCGGTATCCAGGAGTAGTGAATAGAATTGCACCAAAATTTGGTAGGGTGTTATGTAAAAGTGAAAGAATCGTTGGGTTATTTTATGTGTCAAAGCTAACTTTATTTTTATTAATTATCGTTTTTTTTAAATTTGTTTGCTGTCACATCTTTTTTTATACCATGATATATGTATTAAGTTTGCAAAATTAAAGCTACATTTTAACAAATAAAATATACCCAACGATCCTCTCATTTTTACATTACATTATGTCAAATTTTGGTTTAAGTCTGTTCACTAATTAACCCTGTGTACCGGACGCCGTTTTTGACATGTACTGAAGAATCATCTTAACGGTCTCTAAAACAACTAACAAAATTAACAAGACCTTTTTCGGGTTGGAATCTTCTCACCCCCAAATGATGCGATACATTTTTTTTCAAGCTGAATACGATCTCGTAAAAAAATCAGCTACATGTTACATGTGGAAAGATATTTGTTAAAATAATTGTATTTCATGTTATATAAAATTTTAACATTATTGTGATTATTCATTAATAGTTTAACATATTATTTTTAATACTTAACTATTTCTATACTTTTATCAAGCACTGTCATTAAGAAGAATATTATAATTATTATTTATATATATGTATATATATGCATGTATAACACAGATTATATATGTACAGATTTTACTCGTTATCAAAGAAACATTTCATTAAAAATATAAATTGTGCAGTTTTATACAAGTCATGGCTATATAGGTATATAAAGAACACTTTTATGCCTTATACATATTATGCAGTATACAAGCAAATCTTGATAAAACATGCTTAATTGTTCTATTTAAATATGTCTTTGATAAGTATAATCGTAACAGGAAAACAGTTTTTTAAAATTGTTCTTTGTTTTTGAAATGGTCAATCAATATACTTTTATTTAAAATTTAAGTATTTAATTCTTTACTTTTCAAATTATTTTTTGAATATATCAAATGCAATTAAACAAAAATTAATTACACTAATGAATATAACAAAATTATAAGTCTACTTTCTTATTTTCTTATTAACTTATAGTTATTTTCTTATTAACGTTTATTACAGTTTTTTATAATGTTCTTTTTTTTTACTTTTTCTTACTACTTTTCATATTACTTTGAACAAGAATTATAAAATATTATAATAAATGTTTCTGACGCACTGTGTTATCTCATGTGATTAAAGGTCAGATTTGGAATATATATGCAAAAAATAAGAACAGACTACTGAAACTCATTAACAGAGATGTAATTTTGATTTTCAACATATAAATCGAATATTTTTATATTATAAAGAAAACATATAGATATCTTTAATTCTTTAAAAAGTACATACAATGTTTCAAACTGGTGTTCAGTAACATAGACAATGAAAACTATGAAAAGAAAAAATATATTGGGGTGACGCTCATAGCGGTACCAACAAAGGTTTAAAATAAGGTGTATATAAATCTTGACTTTTTAGAATTAATTATGAAATATTTCCTTCAGGTTTTATCTTAGGAAAAAGCAGCCGTACTATTTGTGGACCGATAGTAGGTTTCCGATGGATCCACAACGCCTAAAGGATTATTTCGATAGGTTCCTCTGTCAGCCGCGTGATAAGGAGTATCCGGACCTTTGCCAACTGCCTGACCTTAATGAACAAACTCTTTTAGACAATCTTCGTGCCAGGTTTGCGGCAGGCAACATTTACACTTATGTTGGAAGCATCCTCATCGCTCTAAACCCGTTTAAGTTTTATGCTATTTATAATCCAAAGTACGTAGAGCTTTATCAGAATGTAAGGTTATTGTCAGACAAGCCGCCGCATATATTTGCGATCGCGGATGCGGCTTACCAGTGCATGCTGAAGGAAATGAGAAACCAATGCATCGTCATCAGTGGCGAGAGCGGTTCAGGCAAAACAGAGTCCACGAATTTTCTATTACACCATCTGACGGCTCTCAGCCAAAAAGGATGCCATGGTAGTGGTGTTGAACAAACGATACTCAGTGCGGGACCTGTTTTAGAGGCATTTGGCAATGCCAAAACCGCGCATAACAACAACAGCAGTCGCTTTGGCAAATTTATTCAAGTGAATTATAAAGGAAATGGAATGGTTCATGGGTATGCATCCTTTTTTTCTTTATCAAAATCTGTATAATCTTCTATTAAATAGATTATTAAATACTTTATATTTTTTTTGTTAATATGTACCTGTTGATAAAATACAAGGTTAAATGCGAAGTATAAGTGATATTAATGTTTACACCACGATTTAGATGATTTGCTTATTAAGTGATACATATTTTTATATTTTTAATTTATAATAATAGTAAATGTTCGTTATAATTTAAATTTAAATAGAAAAACATAATTTATATGGAAAACTGAATCAATTGAGTTAACTTTAACACATTCATTTTAACGTTATAGAGCGGTAGTGCAGAAATACCTTTTAGAAAAGTCAAGAATTGTTTCGCAAGGTAGAAATGAGCGCAATTACCATGTCTTCTATTATTTATTAACTGGAGCTAACGAACAAGAAAGAGCCGCGCTACACTTGCAGAGTGCTGAAAATTATAATTATTTGAACAAAAGTGGCTGCTATGGGCTAGAACATGCTGACGAGCGTTACGAATTTTCAAGACTGAAGCAATCCATGGAAATGGTTGGGTTCACACCAGAAAAACAAAGGCGGCTTTTTGCTGTTTTATCGGCTGTTTTGTTGTTGGGTGAGTATTAAATAATAAAGCTCATTAGTACATATATATATTAGCAGTATCATAAAATTTTATTAAGTTCGCATATAAATAATAAATTTAAAAATTATATTTTAATCATACATAAAAAAAACTTTTACAAGTGGTGTTTTCATATATGAATCCAATATAAATATAATTTTTTTTAATTGCAGGTAACGTGGAATTTCAACCAAGAAAATCGTACCATCATCACGACGAAGCAGTAGGCGTGAAAAACCCCGAAGTAGTTTCTCTTATATCAGAACTACTGAGAGTAAAACAAGAGACTCTTATGTCGGCTCTAACTGCCAAGCGAGCAAGGGCTTCTGGCGAAACTTTAGTCATCAACTATAGACTTCCTGAAGCTATTGCAGCTAGAGATGCTATGGCCAAATGCTTGTACGGAGCACTCTTCGATTGGATTGTTTTACAAGTAAATTGAAAACTCATTATCCTTTTCTGTTTTGTAAAGCTTTCTATACGTAATATTTTGAAAAATCGTTCAACAGCAAATATTGAGAAATTAAGAACTAATGAGATTTGACGTTAAATAAATAAAACTGATTTTAATGCATAATAATATATTTATTTTTATTTCTTGTTTCTTTACGGACATAATTGTTAATAATTAATTATTTGTTTAATAAATATTTGAGCATATAATAATTGCTAACATATACTTAATAATGCATTAAATTGGTTAATTGAATTGTTTAGGTGAATCATGCTTTATTATCAAAAAAAGATGCTGTTCGTGATCACCAAGGAAATAGTATAGGCGTGCTTGATATATTTGGATTTGAAGACTTCAAAACTTGTAATAGCTTCGAACAATTGTGTATAAACTATGCAAACGAACAATTACAGCATTATTTTAATCAACATGTGTTTCAATATGAACAATTGGAGTACAGAAAACAAGGAATCAGATGGACAGATATAGGTTATAGCGACAACTCAGGTTGTCTTAATCTTATCGAAGGAAAACCGAATGGTTTATTGTGTCTTTTAGACGATCAATGCAAGTAAGCATCTTACAAAACTTATTTTATACATCATATATTATTTTTTTGTTATATATTTTTTTACAATATATAAATAAAAGTAATTAAGACACATTTCCATCACACAATACATAATAATCAATAATACCAAATCAAAGAAATATACTTTGCAGTTTTCCCGGTGCTACGAACGAAACTTTACTTCAAAAATTCAATAATGTTCACAAGGAAAATGCATTTTATGAAGCTCCGCAACGACGTGAGGCTGCATTCGTTGTCAGACATTATGCCGGATCTGTTAAGTATCAAGCTGCAAACATGCGTGAGAAAAATTTAGACTTGTTGCGACCGGATGGCGTTGTTGGTGTACTCAAAAATTCTTCCCTGGCTTTTGTACGTGAATTAGTTGGAGCTGATCCTGTTGCAGTCTTCCGCTGGGCCATACTTAGAGCATTCTTTCGGGCACATTTTGCTTTCCAAGAAGCTGGTCGTGCACATAGACACGTCAGAGGTAAATTATCAAGTTTTTCTTAAATTAATTTTTATTTTATAATATATTAAAAATATATATTCTTAAGAGGGTTATATTCATTCTGAACTGGACATTGAGTGGTATTTCATTTTAACTTTTACATTGGTACTGATATAATATTCAATTTATGTGCACCATTAAAATATATGCTGAGAAGTATTATTAGTAATAAGGAAAATTAATATAATTTTTCATTGTTTTATATTATTTGTTTTAAACTATCATTGTGTTATAATATATTTAATTTTATATAATTTTTTTTATATTTAATAAATTTGTACATTTAACTAACTTAATTTTCCTTTTCTCTTTTGTAGCGGATGGAAACAAAACGCTTGTGCAAAACAGATATAGAACGCCGAATGATAATGTAATAAGGTGAGTGAAATCAAACTTTTAATGTAGAAAAATTAGGGACTGTTATGTGTAAGTGCTGAAGATAAATTTAAAAGATAAACTTGGCTGCTTACATCGATACAATTTTGAATATTACCAGCTCTGCCGGCTTCTTTGTAACCATTATCTTGTAACTGATGATGCTGTCGTGTATTTGATGGTCTAAATACTTATTATTTTTGCCTAAAAATTGGTCACAATGACAATTATTTGGACTAAATTTGAACGAAGAATGATCGTGATTGATGTAAATGAACTTTTAGTTGTTTTATTCTCAAAATTTATTATTGCAAATTTTTATTGGCCACATATCTTTTCCCTGTAGCTATCTTGTGACGTTATCGGCCGTGAATCTAGCTATTAACAGAATTGCGTAAGTGGTCCAATGATCCACTATTATGAATGTTTTCACCAAAATTCCATATCAATGGACTCGACTTGTGTTACGTCACTTTAAAAAAATGAATACATTTTTAATCATTTGTAAATGAACGTTCTATTGTCGATACAAGTAGCGAATCGTTAGAATTATCGCTCAAATTGATTCATTCATGAAATTTTGGTCCTTGTATTATTCCAGTTTTTATTTCATTATTTTGTCTTGTGTTAATTTTGCACTCATTCTATATTATATATTACATTTTAACATCATATTGTAGTGTTGTTACATTTTATTTTCCATGTTGCCTTATATCATGTAATTACATTTAATTAGGTATTGTGCTATATTTACATTGAGCATGATTTTGAAAATATTGTAGTCGATCAATTTGCCACAATCATTGTCACTTTATTTAACATCTAATAATAACAACAGAAATTTTCCACAGTTTTGTTCTATTTTTAATTTTTAAATATCTTGTTTCACATATTAAGATTAATATAATAATTGTTAAAAACAGGAAACATTATATTGATATTATGTATTTATTTTTTACTATCGTCTCAAATTTAAATGAACAAAATTAGAGTTTTTTTTATATTTAACAGTATTTCTTCTAAATTTAGATTTATAATTAACTCTATAAATCATTTGCAACATTTAAAATAAAGAGATAAACACTGTAGCAATAAAGTTTAATTATATAATGCTTAAACTTCTACAAAATTTAACTTTGATAAAGTAATATCTTAATTACAACCTTTTCATGTTCAGTTAAAATTAAATCTTATAGAAACTGAATGAAAAAACAACAATTACACAAATTAAGAAAGATCTTCTAAAAAGGAAAAATTAATCTTTTTTGGATATATTATTTTCTGTTGGCATTTTGTTTTGTCACGATTTTGATAAAATTAATATATTTAATATGTTCAAGGATTAAGTACATTATACATGAAAAGAAATTTTGAAGCTATAAAAAGAATAATAATGATAATATAAATTTATATTCATATTATCTAATTTAGGTCAAATAACTTATTATAATAAGAAGCCAATTGATGTAAGCAAAGTTTAAAAATGAAAGCGTTTTTCAGTTCGCACAAACATTTGCGCCTGCCAAGCTATCTGAAACAGCGCGGCATTTGCTTGCCATCGGCAGGGCCAACTGCCGCGTTGATCGCCACACATATTGAAAACAACGACAGTTTAAACAACAACCGGCTTTCGTGGCCACAATTTCGAAACGTTAATCAGACGCAACACACAAGTAACGTCTCTGCGACGAAAAGTTACATGACGAGAGGCAGGGATGACCAGCCTAATAGTAACAATAAATTTCGAAGGGATAGTCACGCTCCGCTTCCAAAAGATGAAGCGAACGTAATGGAACGTGCAAATCAGATTGTCATGTATGTAAAATACAGTCTCCGTTAATTACATAACTTGAGAGCTTTCGCTGTTGCAATTACGAAATTTAGTTATTTCTACAGTTAGGGTAAAGGATATAACAAACTCTCACGTAGTTGGTTCTCGGCAATTATTTTGACAATCCAAACTACAGTGCAGTTATCTCTGTAACTATTTTCAAAAACATGAATTTTATGTCGGTGAAAAGAACAAGAAATTCGGAAATTTTAAAACAAAATTGAAAGGCAAATTAAAGGAAATACGTACATACATTTTGATTTATATTATTATTGATTTAATTATATTTTAAGAACAATGAATTATCTTCACATTTCATCGACTTCATGTTACACAAAATTGATTTTCCAAAGAGGCAAAAGTATTTGAATGGTAATTTTTTCCAAAACAACGATGCTTTGAATTTGAGATAGTTGGAACTAAACTTTGAAAAGTTCATCGCATATTAACAACCAGGGGATATATGCATAAATCTCAAAGTTTGTTCCAATTTGTTTGTGTAATATCGGTAACATTTGTTTCTGGCCAAACATAAATAAATACAAACACTAAATCACATATGAAACAAAAGATTTGCTTTTAGGAAAATCAATCCTCGTATTAATTTCGCATACTCTTTCACTCGCTTATCATCAAGTTTGCATAACCTATTTTCATTCAGACGTGTAGTTCTTAGAATAGGAGAATATAATACAAAAACAAATGTCAGTGGTGTACTAAACTAAAAACTTTACCGTTCATTGTCATATCACACATAACATAACTCTTGAATGAAATAATAGTTTATTTTATAATGGTTTTAAAACAATGCATTCATCATTCATATAATATTATATTAATTATATTGAAATTAAATCTCTTACTTAATATAATATATTTTTTATTTGTTCGTGCAAAAGTTTGTTATTTTAAAATTTTCCATGTTTGAATTCGTTGAATTTTAATTTTTGAATTTTATATACATTTGCTTAAAATTGTTTGATATGCGTTTCTTCTAATATAATTTGAAAGATTACAAATTACATATAACATACAAATTAATCATATAATTGTTTCTATCACAGTTCAGATTTTCAAGCAATAGTCAATTTATTTCAATAATTAATAAGCAGAATGTTTTAATGACATGAACTGCATCACTGACAATCGAAGCATGCTTGTTTTGATAATATGCATGTCTCACACTGTTAGTAAATATTCATAAATCACAAATTGTAATTACATCTCATTCATCATTTTCCATTTCCATTTTAAAATCATATTCATTCTTTTTTCCCATCTTATCCCAGACCTCTTTCTAATTAATAATTTATTTTGAAAAAATTTAAAATTATAATTTATCCATAAATTAACATGGTTAGATTTGCTATTAATACATTATTAAAACCCTTATCTAAATGTATATATATATTTTGTAGGAAAAATCGCTCTTTCCGACCGAAGGACCACAGTAAGAAGGGTCTAAAGAATCTTCAAACCGTGAAGACTCTTGCTGGTAGGACACAGAGTTATGGCACGGCAGGTAAAGCCCGTAAACAACCGATGACAGTATCAGCACAATTTCAGGCTAGTCTGCACAGTTTAATGGATACTCTAAACCAAGCCAATCCTTTCTTCATTCGCTGCATTAAAAGCAATGCGAATAAAGTACCTAATAAGTTCGACGAAGAAACGGTTCAAAGGCAACTTCGGTATACGGGTATGCTGGAGACTGTGAGGATTAGACAAGCCGGTTTTAACGTTCGACTAACCTACGAAGAATTTATACAGCTGTATAGAATGTTGCTTCCGAAGGGTCTGCTTAGTTCGCAGAGTGACGTTCGCGATTTCCTTTTTACGCTTAACCTCAACCGTGATAATTATCAGTTGGGTGCAACCAAGGTCTTCCTTCGCGAATCCGAGAAGATCAAATTAGATATTGTTTTACATCAGCAAATCATCACGAGCATTACGACGATCCAAAAGTGGTTCAGAGCTTGTTTGGAGAGGAGAAAATTCATACGATTGAAGAATGCAGTAATCACGATACAGTCCTTCTGGCGAATGATCTGTGCACAGAGAGTAGCTCATAGTTTAAGAAGGGTTGTTGCTGCCACGCACATTCAAGCCGCGTGGCGAGCATATAAACAACACACATTTTACAAGAAGTTTAGAACATGCATGATTCAATTTCAAGCAGGCGCAAGAGGATATCTTTCTAGGAGGAAATATGAAGTAATGAAGAGAAAGAAGAAAGACGAAACGGTTAGAGTAGATGTTAAAGTAGCATTTACTTCTAATAAAGAATTTTTCGTTGACGATACTGGAAATTATGGAATATCATCAGACATTCATTCTTCATCGCGCAAAATTGAACCCTGTGATAGAGTTACCCTTTCAAGGAACGACAATGCGAATATGGAAACCAACTATGACAATGGAGTGACGTGTCCCAAACGCAAATTAACTTCAAACAAACGCAACATCAACGATCCTGTGACAACGCCTAAAAGTAACGAAAATTACTATCCAGATATCAACAGTGAACGCAAGGGTAGTCTAGAAAGTCTATCAAGTTATCGCAGCTATGGTTCTCAACTTAGTATGGACAGTTCTGAGTCTCACGGTTCGCAAGAAAATTCTCGAGCGAAACCCGTGCCAAGTACAAGAACGCGTCGCAATGAACACACAGCTGCGAATATTAATGTAATTAATGCTGTAAGTCGATCGTCAATAAGTCGGAGAACTGATAGTTCATCGACTGGCTATAGCGACGGTGAGATTGATACAGATACACCGAATGCGGTACAGAGTGCGCCACCTGTGTTCAATATGACGCCGCCATTTTCTTCACAAGACAAATACCATCAGACCAACATTAATTTAGCACACAGTCCGAATGGAGACATCTGGAGAAAGAGACCGGATTATTCTACCAGCGGTTATAACAATTACGTACAGGTAAATATTTTATTCTTTTGGTAATTATTTGGTTTGTTACATCCACTTCCATTTTAAAATTAAAACGGCACTGATAATTACATAAATTAAAACCGATTTTTTTAATGGCAAATTCAATTAATTTATTTGATTCTATGGAATTGTTAAAACATTAAAAATTAATTTATGATGTTAACTGGAGGTTTGAAGGTACAGATTTAAGTATTCGTCACACAGAGGTTAAAATTCTATTTTAAATATAAATGTTAAATAATTTACATATTAAACCATTATATAAATTATAATTGTGTATTGAAAAATATTTGTTGTTATTTCAGGGCCCACAGAAATCAACCATCACGCGCTCACCAAATGTTTCTCAATATAAGAATTTAACTGAAAGTTTTATGGAACAAGTTCGACTCGAAAGGTTTGGTGATACATCCAATTATAACGTTAAATCTGATTCTAAGGATGGTTCTAGGAAAGAGCAACGACGACTGAGCGAAAACGAACCGCTTGTCCAATTTAGACGAGAACAAAATTATCGAGATAATTTTCTTAGAAGGCAGAATTCAGAGGGCGATTCAACTATTAAAGTAGAATCTGTAAAATTGCCAATTATGAAAGATAAGAAATCTGAACCAGATGTACCGGTACGTAGTGCAAGGAAAAACAGGGTACCGCGAGAGTCACAATGCCGATCTATGGGTGAAAGTGGCGAAACTATCAATACTGAAGGGCGTACACTTTTTCTTGGCACTATTACAGAAGGAGATCTCAAAGGCACTAATACTTGGACTAAAAAGGGTTCTGGAGATAGCATGCGAACCGTCACTGATTGGCCCGTTAATAAAGAACCACAGGTATACATGTATTCAAATATTTAGCGATTAATTTTACTTTAAATTAAATTATATTACAATATATATATATTAGATATATTAGACAGTAACACGATATCTATCAATATTTAATTATAGTAACGCTATTACTAGATAAAAATACATTAACACGTATTTAATTAAATATTTTTTTAATAGACATCTTAATTAACTTGGAACTTTAAACTATCATTGAAACATTATACTATAATAGTAAATGAGTATTCTTCATATATATATGTGTGTATTTTTAAGTTTGAATTTCATTTCCGTTTATACTTTTGATCGAGAATACAAGAACCACTTTTTAAACCTCCATTACTTACTTTAAAAGGTCGGAAAGCGTGCTCGTTCAAATGCCATGACAACCCTGGATCTTCGAAGAAGGAATTCAGATCCAGCGACTAAGATGTCAGGTTTACACGACGAAAAATCCGATATTAGTCCAAATGATTTGAAACCCACGTCAGGAATCAAAATGCTCGATGAGAAAGGGCATGAATTCTCCCTTAAGGACCACCACTTTCGCAAAGTTGCGCGCTTCTCTAAGGACGATATGTGCTTATGGTGTCACCAGAAAATGGATGCGTTCGTAACGGCAGGTTACCGCTGCAATATTTGCAAACAACTTTACCACGTGAAATGCATTCAAAATGGCGGTGTCGTCGGCACGTGTAGCTTTACAATCACGCCCAGACGGAAAAATCGAAAACCTCCACGTACACCTTACGATACTCCGAAGCAGGCAGTCGCCTCAAAATTCAGCTTGACCGGGACATCCGCGTTCTCGGATAGCACTGACAAAATTATTTCCGATGCGAAGGAATTGGCGCTTATGCAGGATTTCATTACGCAGAAGATTTACATAATGGAAAGTCAGGAAGAGGGCAAAAAGCCGAGTGAGGTTGATCGTGTATTTAGACAAGCATTACGAAAGTTTAAGGACGACTTAATTGTAACATATAGTTTATCCGAACAACAAGAATTCGTTAACATCAAATACACCGACTTGATTGCAAACTTTCTTCAAGTTATGGAAACAGTGTGCAAGCAGGAAAATACGAGTGAGGACTTCCCGGTGACGATGGGTGTAAACGCGTTTAGAGGTTTTATGAACGAGTTCATGACGCTGGTGAAAACCGAGACACTGGATAAGCAGAGTAAAAGCAAGAGGAAAAAAGAGAAGAAGCGGAAACAGGAGGAGCTTATCAGACATGGAAATCACCTATTCCAACTAACAATTATTAATATACCTACAGCCTGCGAGGTGTGCTCGTCCTTCTTTATGTGGCCAATCGAGAGAGGA
This sequence comes from Leptoteleia sp. ZL-2020, assembly GCA_022817305.1. NCBI lineage: Eukaryota > Metazoa > Arthropoda > Insecta > Hymenoptera > Scelionidae > Leptoteleia > Leptoteleia sp. ZL-2020. Next base: position 30,174 of record JABFPN010000773.1, read on the forward strand.
TTAGTTTGTCAAAGTAAGTAGATTGGTCTTAAATTTTATTTCTTTTTTTTTAATGTCAGTAATTTAGTATAAAATTTTATTAAATTTAATTGTACGTAAAAGGCACGGAAAGTTAAAAGCATATTTTGAATTTTTTATCTTCATGAATTTAATAATAAGAAATAATAAGGGTTTTAATGTGAATTGTTAATTATATTTTGGCTATAAATTTATATAACTTTGTACGTATACATTTAATTTAGCGATTGATCCTTTCGTTTTAAACTTCATTTCCTTTTTTATTTAAAAATCGGAGTACAGAAATAGACCAGCTATTCATAGATTTGTAAACTTAATTATCATTAACTTTTGGAAAGAATTGTTTTATTATACAAAAAGTTTAAATAGAACTATTGAACGGTATTTAATATGACTGGGTATCATGAAATTTTTATTTTATTATTTATTACTTTTATTGATTTTTAAAATTGACATTCCTTATAGTTTGATGAAATTTCCAGAGGAAATTTAATAATCTGTAATGTATTTTCATTGAAGCTCACGAAAACTTTGTGCTATCAAATTATATTACCTTTTTTTTTATTTTCCAAACTCTCGGAAAACTGTTGGCTAAACTTTTCTACAATGAATGGGATAGGATATTTTTTGATTAAATACCGGATAACACGCGAAAACAAATTAAACATCACATTGATCTTTTTTTCCACTCAATTCATCAGAACTGTCAATTAAATAGGTTATGCTTTTAAAATGTCAATTAGGATGACTTCCGGTAAAACGTCCAAAGTATTGTTCACATACTAAATAAACCTTTTTTATATATCAATATTCGAATGCAGGATAAGAAATAATTTTCACGGAAATACTTTTATCGACACATTAAATATTTGGTGACGTTTAAATTGAACGCGCATAAATTTTGTCCACACATCTATTTTTCGCGAAAAAAGAATAAAATGTGTAGTTACAGTGGCCATAAACGTAAACATAAGTCTAACATTAAAAGCGTACGAATATATCGCACAACAGCGGCGCATACATTTGTTCATAGGAAACTTCCAGTCTGGGTTTGCGTTTACGACCCGTATAAACTATCTTAAATTTGCACGTTGATAGCACAAATCTATTGTTATAACTATAAGTAATATCTTGTAAAAAGCAAACGTAAACTCCATGTGTGTGTTATTAATATAAACGAATTCGACATATCACAAAAATAAAAGAAAGTCCTTTCACGATTGTCCATACAAATGAAACGAATAATATTCAATTCAAATGTGTTTGCTATTTGAAATCAAAAACACGCGGTGAAATTGTCGAATTCCAATAATAAATAAAGTCCGCGAAGAAAAGCTCCTTAAAACGAAAGTGGCCGTCATTTGTACAGGCGTCGAACAATTTTCTCGCCGTTGGTTTGGAATTCAACGCGAAGTAATTGTTTTCAATCAAATACATCCGGCGTTCCAGCCGAAGATCAATAGTTGAACAAGTCCAAGCAATAACTTTGGCCGGAACAAGCGGCGATTGCAATTCGTTCCTTCTTATTCCGCGCTGCTATTCGCGATGCATCTGACTCAACTCAATTCGTCGACTCGCTCGAGTTATTTAATATTATTTGGCAGCATTGCTGTAATAAATAATAAGCGTCGTTATTCATCGTCACGTTACACCAATTCGCTGCGTTCGTATGTAAATTGAAGTTTACAATATATAAATGTTACTTTAATCAGTTTGACGTCATCGTGAGTACGTCGAACTTTGCACAACAATCAATATTTGATGTTTATATTGGAAATGGTTAGTAATTAAGAGAGACGGTTCAAAATTTCACTGTTTATTTTTACTTATACTCGACTTCGCTTAATTAGTTAATAATTATTATTTAACAACAATTAAATGGTACTTAAGGAAACAATTTATGGATGAGAAAGACCTAACAAAAGTAAGAACTTTTATCAAACAATCTTAAATGATTAATAAATTCTAGTAATTATAATTGGAAGGAAACAAAATAAACTATTTGTGTTGTATTAGTTACATTCAATTTTTCCGACTGTCGCTTTTATTTCTCACTTAAAAGTTTTAAACTTTCGGTTTCACCGATCGTTATTGTGATCCATTCGTTCCATCCATTACCAGATCGTTCTCTGACTGCGCCCTTTTAATTTGTTTTCGAGTCGAATTTTATTTCAAATGAACGTGGGATTGGTTTTAAAAAGTTTATCTCGGCTACGAGAATCTATATGAAAAGTAGAATCGGAGGTGTAACGGTTGATGGAATGTTTGTATTGAAATAAAACTTCGTGAACTAAAAATTGAGAAATAATCTAGGTACAGTGGTTTTTTGGAGGATTGCTTTTAAAAGCGACCGTACACTGTTAGACGATAAAAAATATAGGGCTTCGAATAGTGTACTAATTGAGTTTTATTGGATTTCTCTCTTAATTAAGCATAGTGGCAAGGAAAAAAGTCACCCGCAAAAATATAATCAATTACGAATTAATCATCATTCGATTTCAAAACAAACAGACCATCTACAATTAGTTTTGTCTATCGTACCAATCCACCGCGGCAACCAATTCAAAAAATCCAATATCCATCTACTTCGCAGTTGTATGCCTCACTAGCCAACACCCTTTTATTATATCCAGATTGTATGTTCACGTGTCACAAGAAGTGTCGAACGAACCAGTTGGAATCACTTATTTGCTATTGATATTTCAGATAGAATATTTTGCATTGCAATGCCAATTTATATTACACGTGACCACGTAATAAAATTCAGATTTATTTTAAATCCACTTTAAATGAGTCAAGTTCAAAGTATACTGCTCAATGAAATACATTACATATGATTAAAAATAGAAGGGCCTTGAAATCATTATATTAAACATAATAAATGAATATAATCAGATAAGGAAAACAAAGTAGAGAAAATATTTTCCCATAAATTGTATTTTATTTCTTCAAGTTCATTTCTAAAGCGGTAAAGATACAAGTTCATATGTTTACAAAAACAATAAACAACTGTATATTTCGCTCAATATTATTTCATTTAATTCATGAATTAATCAGTGTAAGTCTGTATTCTTATATATATATATATATATATATATATATAAACGTCGGACATTTATTTCTTTTTTGTAGATTGCAAATTGACATGTCATAAGAAATGTCATATGAAAGTCGCGGTTGACTGTGGAAAGGATATGTTGTTACCCGAAAGCAGTACACACAAGGTATTTGGAGTGCCTCTCTTTAAATTGGATTGTGGCGATGGCAATGTGCCTCTAGTGGTGGAACGGTTGATTACAACAATTGAGATGCACGGAATGTACACCGAAGGCATCTACAGGAAGAGCGGCGTTAACTCGAAAGTTAAAGAGCTGAGAGCAAAAATGGACGATGATGATCTTGAAAAGATCGATTTCGGAAATTACCAAGTGCATGTGCTTGCGGCCGTATTGAAGAGATTTTTCCGAGATATGCCTGAACCGTTACTCACTTTCGAGTACTATGACGATTTCCTGCACGCGGCGAGCCTCATAGATCCTGAAGATCGCGTCAACACTCTATTCGCGATCTTAGAAAAACTACCGAAGCCAAACTTTGACCTAATGCAGCGTTTAATAGTGCACTTGGCACGCGTAGCATTGCACGAGGTCGATAACCGAATGTCGCCCTCTGCACTAGCGATAGTATTCGCTCCATGTATTTTGCGTACCAATCGGCCCTTACCTGCGCAAGATTCGCTGCATGATGTAGGCAGACAAACTAAATGCGTAGAAACGATTGTCCAGGCGAAGTTACGCGCAATTCGCACCACTCTCGATGACATTAACACTCTAGAGTCTGCGTGTCATTCAGCAAGTAATAGACTTTCAAGTCTACGCTCGTCCAAAATCTTCAGTCAAGAGGAACTGAACGTAAGTTCGGCAATAGCTGGTGCAAGGGGGTCTATCGCTCCTGTCGACAGAGATAGAGGCGATGAGGAAGAAGCACTTCTGGTCGATCACATCAGAGACATACAAAATCAGAAGGACTTGTTAACTAGGAACTTGCCGAGCTTAGCCAGAGCCTCGTCTGACGATGAGCTGCAAAATTGCGCCATGGGCACAGTCGACGCTGATGAAGGGTCTCTTGACGATCTGCCTTCAGCGGGTGAGTATTCTTTACAGTGGGCATTCAACCATCTCACAACACTTAAGAAAAAATCTAAAATAATGTATGATTTAATTACACGTAAAAAAAGTGGTCCTCGTTACACTCGTAACATCTTTACGGGTACAAGAAAGTATTATGTTCAGTAATTAGACGAGGCAGGTCAATAACTAGGATCTACATTATTTTTCTCTTTTTTCTTTCACTCACTTTGTACATTTGTTACCATTGTGTCGAAACTTTATTTGCGTTGTTTTCTATTTTGCATGTTACTAACTTTAGTGTTAACAAAATAATAATACCATGATCTGATATATTTTCATAAACATTCCAAATACTTGACGATATATATATATTGTTTATTTGTTGAGTTTATATATAATATAGTATATTGATAGAATTATTATGAAAGTATTATATAATTTATTTTAAACTTTATGTTACATTACTTTTGTAATGATTTAAGTGCGATGATATATTTTTATCGATTATATTATATTCAAGTTAATATTCATAAATAATGATTTGAGTATGATGATTAAATATTTTTATCAATTTTTATATATTTACATGTTTTTGTAATTATATACTTTTTTATAATTATTACATTTTCCAAATTTTGTAAATTTTATATCGTGTATGGTTGCAAAATTACTGTAGTAATATAAAAATTTTTTGCGGATTTAATCCATTATTTGGATTTAGAGGTTGACGATGCTCTTCAGAGCTTTACAACGTTTAATAATAACTTTGTTAAAATTAAATAATTACATATTTAATTAATAACATACCAAAAGATACGAGACCATTATTTCCACATACAAGTATAGAGACAAAAGACTTGAAAAGAGAATTTGATAATCTAATATAGTACAATTTTAAAATATTTGTATGGTAATAAACATCATAATTATTCGCAAATTAACAATATAATATAAATAAAAATTAGTTTACAACATTCAACATGTTTTTTATATTGGTATATAATCATTTTGCAGACAATAAATGATACCTTTCAGAACTCTGAAGGTAATTTTGAATATAATTTTTCTCTCGAGATATAATCATAATTTATACAAATGTTTATATTTTAGAAGTATTTCGATATATATTTTATTACAATATTTTGGTATTTGTTTAATGTTTTGTATAAAGTGTAAATAATGCTATAGTAATATTATATACTGTAAATGTAAATAATACTATAATAATCTAAATAAGACGTTCTTTGTTGAATTAAATATTTCAATTATAATCTTAATTGTTACATAACTCATATACATTTGTTATATAAATTAATATTATAATTATAATATTTTTAAGTTATACAGTGAGAGAAATTTTTTGTATCTTTTGCTTTTAAGAAAATAAACAAATATATTAAATATAAACTTTAAGGTTTTCATATTTGATTTTATATATTTTAAGAAATCTATTAATATTCTTGAAAAAAGATATCAGAATAAAAAAATTTTACCATTTTTATTATTCAAATTTAATAAATAAAATGAATAAAAATATAAATGCAAACAATTATTTATTTTGTACTGTTATTGGTGTTGGTTCACTGGCATGTTTTTTATTTTTGTCATTGGTGTTTCTGTATTGAAATGGCTTTGTTGTTGTGTGTTTACATTGTTGTGAATATATGTTTGTCTGTTGTTTACCTTTTTATAAGGTACTGTGGATTATTATTAACATAAAATATCGAAAGTTATATTCAAAACATGTGCAACTTTATCATTTAATTTAACATTAAATGTAAAAAAGGTTTGTTTTTTTTTTAAATTACATATTTACATCAAAAAATGTATCGCAAATTTGGTTACAAATTATAACAAGTTTAGGATATGCTGTCAGTATAAACTCATATATCCCATCTTCTATTTAAATTTTAATACTATATTACAGACTTTGAAATAATTTATTTTAAGTTGGTCTAAGTGGTATTATTATTATTATAGTTATCCTCAAAAGTATATGTAAATAAATTATATAACGTGTTTGTAAATGAAATTAAGAGAAAAAAATTTTTATACATGCGATGTATATGGCGTGAAGTCATGTATGTTACCCGCCTATGATTTAAAATTTGATAGTAGAATATGAAATTGCGATAAAAATTAGGGACACCTATTCAAGATTTTAAAATGATTACCCGTCCTACTTATCTATATATACATATATATTAAAAGAATCACCTTGTATGTGATATATATGTTCATAAATACAATAATACCAATTTATTGCATATATGACACATATAAGTGATATATGTTTACATACATGCCATATATATATGGTGAAAAACATATATGCGCCATATTTTTTTATTTTTACATGGATTTATGTTTTGTAGGACACATCCGGACAGCTATTATCCAGTTTTTCAGAAAAAAAGCAGAAGTTCTAAAATATTTTAGCAAATAGTTATAAAAAGAATCAAATGAATCAAATAAAACCCTAACAGGAAAATAACTCTCAAAGAGAAGCATATATATATATTAAGTACATGTATGTTTATATAATTATATACGAAGAATAGCAATTATTTGCTAATTAATGATCGTTGAAGAAGTGATACCTTTTACTAATTTAAGATAGTAATTTTTATTAAATTTTATCAATCCATGCAGAAAATTAACCACATTTTTTCTCAATGAAGGTTTTTGTTTGTTTTTGGAGCTATGATAATTATGTGCTATTTTGTGTATACTGTTTTTGGTAAAGTAATTTCATAAAAAAAGACAAAATGCTGTTTTTTAATCTTTTTTTAATCCTTTTTTTAAACTGTCTTGAAACGGACGTCTAAAGAAACGCGCAACATTCACATTCAATTCGATTGAGCTTTTTTTATTCTTGTTCATTTGTTTTTGTTTCAGCCAAATTGACGAAGGATTGATAAATATTTTGTATTATTTTGCAGACACGAATCCAAACAGCGACCAATTAGGTAATCAAAATTTTCTTACATTTCCAAATGAAAGGAAAGGATTGTTCAAATTGCTGGAAGATATGTTGATATCCAAGACTTCATATGTATTTAGAAAAATGAAGCTACGCGGTGGAAAAATATTATGACTTGATATTCGCTGTTTGATGAAACATATTCAACGCGCTGAAAAATAAAGAAAGAAAAACATCTTATACGTCGAGTAGAATATGGAACATTGAGGGAAGTTCGGAGTTAATATAGAGTACGGTCCGGGATGAAAGAACGAAGCATTATAATACGCGCGTTCCATTTTCGCAAATATTTTAATTGAATTTTATCGATTGGCTTCGTTGTTTTTGTTTATTTTTTTATTTAGCGTACAGAAATAACGAATGTAAATTGATCGGTCAGTTAATTACCAAATTTTTTATTAATATAATTAAGTTTCGATGTGTTAGGTTTGCGAAAAATTAAAATTTCGCAAGCAAATGACGATGGATTTCCAATAAAGGGGGAAAAAGTGTTTTTCTTTTTTTTTTTTTATTTTTTTTTTATTTTTCGAGCATTACAACGAAATTTGTTCGACACTTTATAACTCAAAGTTTTCTCGGCGTTTTTGAAAGGATCTGCTGTAGATCACGCGGTGCTATTGAAAGAAGAAGAAGAAAAAATTACATTTTATAGCGAGAATGACGTTGCGACAGATAAAAACGAACGTGCCTTAATATATGAATGAGTCCTATGTAAAACGGTTTGATATATTGTGTTTTTAAAGTGTTTCTTTTATCAATTTTCGTTTGCATGGCAAAACTTTTATCGCGTAATGACGAGTTTAAATATATTATCCGTTCGGGAAAAAGTAGCGCTAATGTTCTGAGTCCTCCTTAGGGCAACGCCTTTGTTATACTTTGCGCGTGGCATAAAAAAACTATCAAGTATAATATTCTTCCTTAAAAACAACAGGGTACAAAATGTAATCATTCCATTTTATCTATCGCGCCACATGAATATGAATGGATGTTATAGCTATTTTGTACAATATCAATATTTTCTTGTACGCTTTATGCGATTTATAAAAGTAACTTACTAGCAAATTATCGCACTTTTGCATATTAAGAAACATTTTATATGAAAATTCACTAATAATTAAACTAAATTTATGGATTCTAGTTGAACTGAGGATAGTTGGGGGGGGGGGGGGGGG